>LIEC01010377.1:0-26085 GCA_001925005.1 Drosera capensis | reverse complement strand
ATTGGGGTTTTGTTGGTGGGATTAGGTTGCATTTTTAGGCGGGGGAATTCATTGGGAATGAGGGCAAATCTTGCATGATTTGAGGATTGTTTGGATGCGAAAAATTGAAGGTTTAATCTCTTGAAGCTGCATTGTTGTTGTCTTGGTGCGAATCAAATAGTGTAAGGATTCGGACTAGGATCATAGGCGATGAAGATTCTTGAAATGGAATGATAACTACTAACTTGGGGTTTGGAGTTGGGATCACTGATGGGTTTGATTGTTGCCTGATCGATTTAAGAGTTGGAGAAGATGCATTTGGGAACTGCCTGATTAAGTCTTGGGGATCGTGTAGTGTTCTGTCTCAATTTATGTCTTATCCTTCATCATCTCATTCCTGAAGATGCATTTGCATATGCTGGATGCGGAGATAAGTGCATTAAATAGTTTGCTCATTGAAAGGAAATACTGCAGTAGGTTGAAAATGCTTATCCTGTTCACTCTCATTTGCGCTTGGTAATTGTGTTCTGAGGAGTAATTGTGGTCTTTGTTGATATGTAAGCGTAGGTTCTTATGCTACAAGAGGTTGACTAGGAAAGGAAAGCCAATCGCAGATGTCTTTGGACATTCGGAGCTCCACTTAGTTTTCATTGCAATTTATTTATTGGAATGGAATAAGGCAGATAAGATAAAAGGGTCGTGTAGTATTTGGGGAATTTAATTGTTTCTTATCTCCTGCTCATTTGGTGTCAAACAAAGTTAGCAAATGCTCCGTAAGAGTCCCTGTCTCTGAAGTTGAAGGATGATCTTGGAATCAATTTTCTTTTTCATTTTCTTTTGGTACATAGGTTGAAATACCAAACAGTTCTCTCTAGTTTTATTCCTTGTTATTATTCTTGAGTTCAAGATGTGGACTTTTGTATTATCCTCCGTCTTTGTCATTGATCTGATTCAATCTCCTGAACATTGTAGAAGTTCTTTCAGAACCAACAATCATCATAGCTTTCCATTTTTTAGCATTGGTGTTCAGGCATGGCAAATTAAATTCACTATTGTTTCCTAAATGAATTTCGTTATTGGAAGATGATGGTATTCATTTATCCTTTTTGTTCAATATTCGATGTGTTGTTCTGTATACTAAATGTTACGGAAAACTGTATTCTTTACCTTAATATTTTGTTCATTATTTAGTTACACCTGAATTTCTATGATGGAATTGCCTTATGGCTTCATGTGTTTTCTCTCATATCTGTTATTTGCAACTTAAGCACTAACCGTTACTCCCTCCGTCTCATGAAAATTACAGCGAATTGATTGTGCATATTTGCCGAGGTGAATTTTGACTCGTCTCGCTGGATGATCAAATGATTTTTTATTTTTATTTTTTTGTAAAATTTTCGTGAAAAACTAATCATAGTTCTTATCATATAGTATAACTTGTGCTAAAATAAATTATTTTTATATCGTTTCATGATAAAACAAAGTTAGTCAAAATGCTTACAAAATAGTTTCAAAAGTCAATCTGTTGTAATTTTTATGAGACGAGGGGAGTACTAAATAGTTTCTAGCTTTCTCAATATAGAACTATAGGGCTAAGATAAAGGGCTGTTATGCCAATAACATGTTAAACAAGCATAGCATCTTGTTTACTCTTATCGTTGCCTTTTATTTTTGGAACTTACATAGTTAAAAACAAATTGAATTTTACATGAACTCGCATCTTTCGACCATGGTGGTCAATATGGGAAATTTACAAAGGAAGTGGTCCATCTTTAAGCTTTAACTTTAAGCCTCGGGACTCCTGGGCTGTCTTTTCCGCTCGTGATAAACCTAAAACCTTTGTAAATGTTAAGCTGTAATTTTTATATTGTTCAATGCTTCATGTTCATATTGTTTGTAATCATGCTGGATATTCAATCACCTTTCGAAAATATAAAATAAAAGAAATGCAGGATATCCAATCAGGGGATTAGTTGAGTCGAATGAGGCGAGCTCATGATTGCTCATCTAATCATCTTCATTTCTTTTTATGAAAAAGCAGTATTTTTCTCGTGTTCAGCTCATTAGTAATCAAATGAGCCTGAGCTGAGCTTCTTTCAAGCTTGAGCCGAACCGAGTCTCGACCTTATTCTTAACTTTAGTGAAAAATTAAACAACTTTCATTGGTACTCCTTTACTTTTATTATCATGTTAATTTATTAATAAAGCTTTTTTATTTATTCTTTTTATGTTTTTGTTCACAATCTCTTTAGGTTTCTTGTCAGCTCTGCCTACTCAAATTGAGTTCGGCCCCTTAGTAATAGAGATAGAATGATAGAAGACGTAAGGATCACTAGAGGTTTATTGTTCAGAGTTCCTTTCTTTTATGTATACATGTGTATATATAATTGAAGATTGATGCACCTTAATCGAGCCAGGCTCTAGATTGATTTGAGTTTTTAAGTTTGGCAAGCTTATTTACAACCTATTTTTCAATATTTCTGGGGATGAAAGATTTTATTACGAGAAGCGTGATCTGTGTGAACATTGCCGTGTTCCTCTTTTTTCTTTTTTCTTTTTTCTTTTTGTTGCTTCTTTTTTTTTAGGCTTGAGTGAGAGACATCTTCTACTTGTTTATTTAATGAAATCTTAGCATTAATTTATCCTTTGTTGTGTTAGGTTGTGCAGTTGCTCGACGTGAAAGCCAGAAGACGCGGACCATATCTATAGGACAACAGAGAACACCAGAGCCAGATGCAACACATTTTATCATGTCTGTGTTGATTGAAGGTCTCCCGGATGCTGTGGTCATCAGATGCCTTGCTCGTGTTCCTTTCCACCGGTATCCTAAGCTAGAGCTTGTCTCACGGGCTTGGAAAGCTGCTGTTCGCAGCAGCGAGCTGTTCAAGGCTCGTTTGGAGGTTGGTGCTACTGAAGAATTCCTTTGTGTGAGCGCATTTGAACCTGAGAACTTGTGGCAACTTTATGACCCTCTTCACGACCTTTGGATCACCACACCAGTCTTGCCTTCGAAGATCAGACACCTCTCCCGTTTCGGAGCTGTCTCTACAGCTGGAAAGCTATTTGTGCTCGGTGGCGGAAGCGATGCTGTTGACCTACAGACTGGTGACCAGGATGGCAACTTCGCAACCAATGAAGTTTGGTCTTATGATCCCATTACGAGACAATGGACTCAATGTGCGCCGATGCAAGTTCCACGTGCCATGTTTGCATGTTGTGTACTAGGTGGGAAGATCATTGTCGCTGGTGGTTTCACCAGCAGCCGGAAATCAATATCCCAAGCAGAAATCTACGACCCTGCAAAGGACACCTGGATTGCAATTCCTGATCTACCCTTCACACAAAACTCGGCGTGTGTTGGGTTGGTGATTGGGGCCAAGATGCATGTTATACACAAGGGGTTCTCGAAGATGCAGGTTTTGGAGAAGCCGTCGACTGGTTGGGTGGTGGAAGAGTACACCTGGCTCCAGGGTCCTATGTCAGTGGTCAACGGCGTTTTGTATGTGATGAGCAATGACCTCATTTTTAAGCAGGAGACAAACAAGAGCAAGCCCATTGCTTCAGCATCCGAGTTCCGGGGTAAAATTGGGTACGCGATGACAGCACTTCGCGGAGAGATCTATGTAGTAGGAGGAGTCATTTGTCCAGACAGGTTTAGCGGGAGCATAAAGCCATGTTCAGATGTCGATGTTCTGACAATATCTTGCGAAAGACCAACGTGGCACAGGGTGCGCTCTATGAGCAGGTGCCGAGGTACCATATTTGGATGCACTCAACTGAGATTATGAGTTTTGGTCATGTTGCTGCTGGTATTTGTTCCTGCTTGAGTGAACTGAGTACTCTCTGATGTCAGCTTCCCCTATCTACCTTTGATTCTCTTTACATCACTAGTTCTGGTGTCGCCTGTTTTGTTTTTAATTTGAAACATGTATCCCAGGTTTGTATGAGGCCGAGAGCTGGATGCATGCAGTGTTGTATGAACGTTTCGGTTATAAGATACAATTGTGCTGGCAATATTTTTTCCTGAGCAACAAAATTTGCATCGACATTAGACAACCTGATTCCTATGTGCTTTTTTGTGATGGAACTCTTGCGTTTTTTTATGATGGGATCGTATTGCTGTGTCGAGAATGTATGATGATCTTCTTTTGCAGTGATAGGGTGCTTGTGTCCAAAATTCACTTCGAACGATATCCTGACATCTTCACGTAACCAGTAACCGGCGCAAGTGCAGTTTGACCTGTGGTTGACTATAGTAAGTATGAGACGATTTTATCATGTTAAAATTAGGAAGTGAGCAATTGGTGGCTGTAGTTTAGTGATAGGAATCCTCCTCAACGTGTGAAATTGTGATTAATATCTCTAATTATCGTTACGGAGATTATAAAGTTATGGTGTTGGTCAACTAGAAGCAATCAAATGCTTGTTGAGTTTTCAACGAGTGGGAAAAACTTATTCCGTGCCTTTCCATTTCTGCATCTATAGCAGTAGTACATATTTTCCACAATAATATGGAACAATCCCTAAGTTCGACGAACCGAATATTAAGATACTCCTTTCGTTTTATTAGAATTGTTATTTTTTGATTTTCATATCTATTAAGGCAAATTTTAACTCACATCATTTGTAATAAAATATTACTTTTTATAAAATTATTATGAAACATAAATGATAATTTAAATGATATATTTTTATATATTTTTAAACAAATACGTGATTCATGATGATAGAACATTATTTAATAGAAAAAATAAAACTTTTTCTTAAAAATATATATTGAATAATAAATATATGATGTTAGAATTTGAATACAACGAAATGCACAATTCCTTAACATGTAAACAAAAAACAAAAAAACTCAGCCATTCGAAGCTCATGAATATGTCATATCGAAGCGTTCATATGAACCATTACTAAATGCCATATATTCCCATCACGTCCCTTCGCATCATCCATCAAGTATTACTACATCGACTGACTTCTACAAGGTTTGAACCAAAACCTCACTAAATAAGTTTTCTACGGATAAAAGTGATCAACAATGCATAGCAAAAAGGTAGACAGTGAAAGCTGTCAAATACTCCACTCTTCCCCGTTATGCAATGAGGTCAGCCAGAAATGCCCAGATCAAAGAAGCGAAAGAGATATGACTCAGATATTCCTCTGTTTTAACACCAGACAAAATACCAAATCAACAGTGGTAAGTAACCACCCATTTAGAAGTACTTCCAGAAACCCTGATAAAATTACGAAATAAAAATAACTCAAACCACACTAGCATGACAAGTGAGCGATCCGTCTTAAGGATAAATATTCGATAAAGCTTGTACATAACCAAAGTCGTACTGAAAACATACTCAGAAACCCGATTCCTTCTTTCAAGTTACATTCCCAGACTAACAAAAAGGAAGGGGCAAATGAAAAAGCAGTCTTCAAACATCTTGATAGCTCACTTCTTCTTTCCACCCTTGGCTGCTTCACTTGCCTTCGTCTGCAGATCATCAGAAGTACATACAGTCAAGACAATGTGAAAAACAGGCATTCGGCCGAAAATTTTCCATATTAAGAGACTTGGCAAAAGGAACATTCATTCATGTGATCAGATTTACAGTGACCAGAGACCACTTTCATCACAGATCTAACATGGAAACCAGAGGCCTAGATTTAGAAGGCCTAGATTTTTGGAGACCAGAGCTCAAAGACGACTATGAAGAAAATTAAATTTGAGGAAGGAGATGGAAAAAAAATAACGCCATGTTGTGATGAGTAACAATAAATCTAACATGATGCACAGTGCATCACGGATCAAGCTCCACAGAAGAGCGTATGCTTATGAAAAGCAAGTACTTTATATTACCTTCTTAACACCCCTGATCTTCTTAGCTCTGTTCTTCCTTTCCTTCAACTGCTTCCTGGACTTCTCAACCTTGGTGTCCAGACCATTCTGCACGGCGAGATCACACAACAAATGGAAGTAAGCAACATTTGCCTTGAATTAAACAAATCTAACCCACGAACAGACATTGCAAACACGTAGAAGAATGTGCTAGGCAATGAGTTTACCCTGATAAGCCTGTACTTCGGCTCATACTTCTTGGCACTATCAACCGAATCATAAATCAGGCCAAAACCAGTGGATTTGCCACCTCCGAAATGGGTTCGGAAATGAAACACAAAAATCGCATTAGCATCTTTCACATCATACATCCTTGCTAGTTTCTCCTTCAACTCCGCCTTCATAAAATACAATACACGTAAAAACTGAGTCAATTATGCAAAGACACGCATAAGAAAGACAAAGGCAGTTGAACACTAGTTTCATATAAATTTTAAGCTCCTTCAGGTTTGAGAAGAGAAATATAAACTCCTAAGACAAAGGCAATAATACCAGTTCTTCAATAGTCGATCGTAGGCCTAGTCTAAATTTGGATGATACACTGAGCCACCTCAATTTTGAACAACACTAAAATAAATGGCTTCACAAAATGGAAACGTTCCCAACCTCTTTCAAAACCCGCTGTACGAATAGCAAGAATTGGCCAACCACATATCAACAAGATTAAGAAAAAGACCATCCAGATTAAGCGCTGAGGTTGTACTTCTCTAATTCCAATTTTATCAAGAGCTCAAATCAACCATCAAAGATTCAACATACCAATGTGTACCAATTAAACACATAGTTTTACAAGATCCTATCTCCTGACTTCCACCAACTCCATCGGTAACTTAAACTTATAACTCAATGCAGAAAACATAGTAGTAATCGCTGAGCAAGTGAACATAAACCACGACACAGACAGATAATTGAAAACATCCACGCTACACCGAATCAGATAGACATGAAATGAACACGAACTATTCAGATCAGATCAACCTTTTTTCAGATCAAACCTCGAACAATTGTTTACCTTGGAGACATTAGGTCGACCAGGATGAAGAACATCGATCACCTACAAACAAGATAAAACCAACACTAATCTCATCTCCGCTTCATCAATCTTCCAAAAACAAAACCAAAGGAATCACGAAGCGAAGAAACTCACGAACTGCTTCCTGGAGAGGAGGCGGTTGGTCATGAACTTCCTCGTACGGATCGTCACTGCCTTCTCCGCCATCGTTCAAATGTCTAACTCACCCTCACTTGGCAGATGCAGTGGCCGGCGGCGGTGATGTGAAGGAGAGTGCGGCGGCAGCGAGTCGTGGGATTAGGAAAGTGATGAAGGGGAAATTAGGGTTTTGATGAGGTAGTGTGGGATGGGCGGGCTTGGGGATGAGTGGGCTTGGGGATGAGTGGGCTTGGTGGAAGGGAAGTCTAGGCCCAGATGTGATATTGAGGTAGAGAGCAAAAACTTGAAATTGTTGGGTTTTACCCGTTCCTTCCATCATTTTTGTTGATATTATTATTTTGGATTTTTTATTAATTTTATAATATTTATTTTTAATAAAATAATTATAATATTTTATTATCTTTTATTATTATTATTTTGTTTAATTTTATTATTTCATATTAAATTCATCATCATCGTAAAAAATCAAAATATACTAATTAAAATTCAACACACATAATCGACCTCGATCAAACCATTACATGATATATGAATAGAGAAATATGATTCTATCTTTATCCCTCTCCATCCATATAATAATCTTACAACGATTGAATAAGTGATAATATGAAACCTCATTTCTTTATTAAGTAAAGTATGAGCATTCAGTTATCATATATATAAATATATTTTAAATAATAATTTTGATATTTAATAACAAATTTATGACAAAAATATTTAATTGTTTCGCGACATTAATAAAATTTTGTATCGGTAATAAAAAAAATTGAGAATATTGTTATGGGTTGAAAAAAATAATAATTTAATCATAATAATTTATTTATACTGTTTAAATACAAAAACTTTATTTATCACACGAGATCGATTGTGATTTATTAAAAAGAGCTAACTAAGGTATAAATAACTTATTCTTCCTATAATGTGATCTAGATTTTTAATGAAACTCTAGACTTGTAGGGATTGTATAGTCTAATGTTATGCTTTGCTTTTTATCTGTCACGACTTGAAACTTTTTTGTTTTCATTTCACTCCCACGTGAAAATCAAACATAATATGCGGTCGAGCCATTTTCTCCGACCACATTGGCCGCCATGGAAGCAAGGCGATGGCGATGGAGGAGACCATCGAGACCCAACTCACACACCATCCTCCCCTCGCTCACCAGGCCACTCTCCAACACCTTCTCCTGCTGGTACTTCTCCACACGCTTCATCTTCCCTTTTGCGTTGTCTCTCGTTCAATTCTTTCACCTCAAATGGGTGGGTTCGGTTTTGATTGGTTGGAAACAGGTACTGTGATTTCAAGGTTTCGGCACTCAACGAGCCCGTTTATCGATTCGGGCGAAAGTATTCCAGGTGGGTTTTGGTGGGTGTGGAGTTTTATGGTGATGATGCGTCGTTTAGGATTTTGGAGATTGATTGGTGTTGTGGGTTGAATTTGTGTGTAATATTTGGATGTTGGAAAGGTATAGGGTTTTATGGTATCGCGTGATCGGGGCGTGTCTAGAAGGATGACGTTTAAGGGATTATATTGCTGGATTGGATGATTTCGGTTTATTAGTTCGATGTAGTTACATGCCGCTTTGGTCGGTGATGGATTTATGGTGCTCTGCGGCACTGTCAAGTGCTTGCTGAATTAGCTTGTCGCGTTTGTTGAAAGGAGCTCATAGCTTTGTCAAGCCGCCTTATAAAGCTTAGCCAAGCAAACTCGAGGGAGCGGATTAGGAAATTGGTTGAAGTGGGAATAGGTTATTGGAATGTCATGGTTGAATGCTTCAGATTCCACTACAAGTGCTGAAATTATGAGGGAAGTAGGCTTCGAATTAACCTAAGAAGGTTTTAACAAAATCTAATGGCATGTGATAAAATAGAAGGGCCTCAGGTAATTTGGATAGGAAAACAGTTACACACGGTTAATGTAGTGTTTGCAGAAGTAGCCAAGTACTGATGACGATAAAATATACTACTACTATAATATGATTGCTAGGAATGAATGGAAGTAGGTGCTGAGAAAAAATATGATTAGAATCAAAAGAGTGCATCAGACTATCAGCAGGAAGAGTCGTTTTACTTTGGAAAACACGGATGCTCTCTCTATATTAATGTAAAAGTTATAACCATGGAGAGGAAAGGACAATGAGTACTTGAAACTAAGGCACACCGTAGATAACTAACGATGGTATTTTTTCGGAGACGCATTTGATGCTTCTCTATTGTTGCGTGCCTTCTATAAAAAAAAGTTATTCAGAGAGAGTGAAGGGAAATTTTGTTTTCATTTGCCATGTTTGTGTGATTCATGCATGACCACTGATCATTATGTGCAAACTAATTGTTACTAGAGTGTAGACCGTCCACTTCATTCTGCTTCCTTCATCCAGTCTAATGCTTTTGCAGATATTTTAGAGCATGGTTCACCATGGGCATTGGTTTCAGTACGTGCACACTCCTCGGAGTTTCAGTGGTTTGTTCTAAAGGCTTTCATTAGTTGTGTATTAGTACTTATATTTTCCCTTGTTGTCTTAACTTTGATGGTCTCTTGTATGCTAGGTTCTTTTTCTAGAGTTTGCTAGAAGCCTTCTTTTCCAACACACGAGCAGGAACTTCAATTTTCTTAGCAAGTTTCTGTTCGGATTTTCTCCCAAGGTTGTCATATGCTATCCTTGTATTTTTGTTGTTGCTGGATCAACCATGCTGTTTTCTAAATTCATATCATTCAGAATCTAAAATTTTAGGACGGTTTCCTGCATTATGATCCTTTTCCTCCTCGACTAGCTGCTGATTACCTGTTTCCCTTCTGCAGTTTGCACGTGTGAACATCCCCTTTCTTGATGTTGGTAACTTGGTGTTTTCTACAGTGGTATCTGTCATTGTCCATGAGTTTGGGCATGCTCTTGCTGCTGCAAGGTCCGCTTCCTCCTGTTTATGCAACCTTTGTTGAGATATATTGAGTTAGCTTTTATGGATTATCAAATGCTGGCTTCTTACAATTGCAACTCTAGGTGACCTTCAATTGTAACAGCGAAGGCATACAAATGGAGTACTTTGCAGTATTTATCGCCGGTCTCTTTCCGGGCGCACTGGTTGCATTTAATAATGATTTATTGGAGGAGAAGTCACGTTCAACTGCCCTCCGCATATACTGTGCTGGTATTTGGCACAATGTAACTGTGAGTTCTCTTGTACCAACATCTTCTTTGGGGAAGAGACCTTAATCATGTTTATATTGATGTAAGCTATTAATATAAAAGATGTTATCATCATGAGAAATTTTTCTGACTCCGACAACTGTCTCTTGAAGTGTTGTGCTGCTTGTGGATTTGCATTGTTGGTTTTGCCCTTGATCTTTTCTCCACTCTACATTCATGGCGAAGGTCCAATGGTAACTCTAAACACTTCAGTTGCACTATGACATTTTTTACTTTCATCGGAGCTGCTTGCTAATGGGCATTCATTATGTGTATGCAGGTTTTGCACGTGTCATCTTCATCTCCCGTTTCGAGTTACTTGTCACCTGGTGATATCATTGTGTCAGTCGATGGCATAAGGATTTTCAATCCACAAGAGTGGATGGAATTAGCTACCCTGATTGAAGAAAGTACATTTCAAAACTTTACTCATTCAGTAGTTTCCAGTAATCTTGTGATAGGCAATGGCAGAAAGGGGTATTGTGTACCACATTCTTTAGTGGAGAAAAACATAAAACTTCCTTTGATGATCGAGCAGCCCGTTTGTCCTGACGAGCTTACTGCCTTTGGTATCGCTTCCTGTTCCACCTCAGCTTTGCAGTATGATGATGGCAGAAATGGCAATAGCCAGCTTAAGACCATGTACTGTCTGAATGCAGCTGATGTGGTCAGATATAAAGAGTGTGATGGACCGCAAACTTCAAATGAAGACGGAGGCAGCTGCTTGTGCTCGGAGGTAGTAATTTTCTCAATGATTAGAAGTATCAAAGAAATCTCATGCTCCTTCTCCTCAGTCCTCCATCAATTAAACATTCTCGTTTCTGTCATCCAGTATAGCCATAATTTTGTCTCCATCAAGTATCTAATCATCCTCCTGCATCATCTCATGATTTTCATCCTGCAGTTCTTTCTCGATGTTTTTTTTTTCTATTTTTCCTTTTGAGTATCAATTGTGGCCTTGTGGTACAAGTTACTTTTGTTATCAATACAGGGCGAGATGTGTTTATCTCCAGTTCAGAGACCTGGCATAGCTTGGGTTGAGATCACGTACCAAAGGCCTTATTCAGAGGGGTGTATTAGACTACGGACACTAACTTCTTCAAGCATTACAAGCCCCGGGGAATCAGGAGACAGCTGTGATGAAACTTTTCTTTATGTTGGTGACATGATCTCCATGGCAGAGTCTTTATGGTTGACCTCATACCATCCACGGTGGTCTTATGCTTTGTCCGCTTATCTTCCTGACATCGTGGAGAAAATCTTGATGTGCACATTCCACGTTTCTCTAGCTTTGGCTCTACTAAATAGCCTACCGGTAAGTCCCATGCCTTTTTCTACATAGATTAATGTGATTGTTTTGAGAGATAGCATATTTTCATTGAGTTACTAGCAGTCTCTAAGATTATATGATGTTGTAAAGCCTATTTTCTTTAAGATCCTAGAGGTCTCTTAGCGGCCTATCTTCATGAACTATTTGAATTCATCCTAAATGAAAACCGAATGTTTCATTATTGTTGACCTGCTAAAGTTGTTTTTGGTGCTGCCTGGTCGCCGACCACATACTCATGTTTAATGTAAAAGGATTACGTAATTTTGGTACTTGATCTTCTGAATTCATGGTTCACATCGTATGTTGAAATATATACTTAATATTACTCAACCTGCTTCCACAGGTCTATTTTCTAGACGGCGAGTCGATGTTGGAGGTGTGCTTCCGTGACATCCCCTTTTCTAGTCGGAGGCAGAGGAGGATTGTTCTTCAGGCATGCCTAGTTGCCGGGTCAGCAATTTCTTGCCTTCTGTTCTTGAGAACTTTCCTCAATCTCTGGTAAAATTTTGCATCAGTGTTACATGTTAGTTCTGTTCTTAATGATTGAAAGCAATACTGTTTGGTGCATTGACCTCATCCACTATGTTTAAATTAAACATAATTTGTACGGCGAATGTTCAGTTAGTTATGCAGCTCCTCCAGGGCGATCTCTTGTGGAAGCTTGGCTGCTGTAGAAGTTGTCAATTTGGCAAGAAACAGAACATGAAACTCCGAGTTTGGGAATGATACGATACCTTGCTTTTAGATGCTAAAGCATCCTTGTGTAATTGAATCTGAATTTGGGAGCAGTTTCTTCGCCTAGTTTGTAGGATGCAATGCTAAACGTCAGATTACTTGGTTGATGTTTTTGTTATCTATCCTTGTTTCATTATTTATATCCTTCACAGTAAAATTTATCATTTTAATTGTATGATGTTACTACTCTAAACTTGAGATTGAAGAATCCTGAAAATCAATAAACTTATACTCATAACTTATAATTTTCTTTATCAGTATTTTATGAAACGACATCGCCTTAAATTTTCTTCATTTCCGACAGTTGCCTGGAAAGATTAGTTTTTTGTGCATTCCAGGCCAAACCGATCAGGCTTATATACTCATGTTTATGACTGGAAAACAATTATTTTGCCCAGTTTTTCTATCTCTGCTCAAACACGGGGCTTATTCTTCAACAGTTATGCAAAGAGAACAGAGTACAACAGATGATGAAAGCCTAAAAAGCAACCACTTCACATAGGCGTCAGATAACATTCGGATTAACTAGCACAATCTGCAGCTCCCTGAATAGCTATGGCTATCGAATGAGGAGCATGTGTCATGTTGAAAATAACTCCTTGGATCTCCTGTTTAGGATGACTCTGGTTTGAGACCCTTACAATGTCTCGTACACAGCCGAGAAATCTGCATCACCCAAACCCAAGCTTCTCGCCTTCTTAAATGCCTGTATATCCACGAATCTAACACTGTTTAACAAAGAGATCAAATGCTCTTGCAGGAAAACGATCATTTCATTGTACCGCCATTTTGTCACAAGATCTAGAAATTTGCACGCAGTATAGCTGAAGTCCAAGCTAAAGTGGCTGACAAAAAACTCAGCTCGGCTCCAGCATGTCTCTTAATTCTAGTACACCTTTGTTAACTTGCTCATCGACATCGTATACATGCTGCAGAAAGCCACCTCTATCCGGTCTGAGAGCCCAACGAGGTTTTGCTCAGATTCCTCAATGGCACACATATCACATCTTTTTCCTAACCCATTCGAAGGAGAAGATTCTTCTCAACTCAAAGTTTCTAACCCATTCGAAGGAGTATATTCTTCTCAACTCAACATTCACGAAAAGAAAAGAAAGACAAGCAAGCTAACCTCATTAGCAGCGGCTGCAACGGGCATTGAAAGAGCATTCTCATCGCCTAGGGCGAGAGCCAATCTCATGTCCTTCTGCTGATGCTTCAAAGGAAATGCGGTTGAATAAGTATTCTTTATCATGGTGGGGCTTTTCAGCTTGAACATGGGATTAGCAATCGCTCCCAAATCCTAAGAGAAGATAAATGAGATAGTTCAGAGTTGAGCTTCGATTGAGACCGTGCCACACAATCAGGAACACATGATCTCACCAATACGTCAAGAAGGGTTTGAGGATCTAGCCCGCTCCTCTCGGTCAATTCCAACCCTTCAGCAAAAGCATTCATCATATTGCAAAAGCACCACAGAGAAAAAAGGCTGATGAAATAAGACTCAAATAACACAAAATGACATCATAACTACTGATTTAACTTTTGTGGAGGGAGCCAGCACCTGCCCATAATCATATACAAGCTTCGTTTTTGCTCCATTTCCGGCATCCCCAAGAAAGAAGGATTTCTTTCCCATTATATCAAAGCAGGAATGGCTTCGTCATAGAGCTCCTACAGCAGAAAAAAAAGGGGAAAAGAGAAAAAATAATCAGAAGATGGATCAAAGGCCACTGATCAGACAGTGCATCACAACTAATGGAGAAAACAAACAAACACTAACCGAGTTTGGATGACTCTTCGGTGTTTACCTTGTTCCCAGCGGCAAGGATTATCAGTTGTCCATCTTCTGCAGGCTTCTTGCTGCCAGAAACAGGGGCTTCAAGAAAAGAGCCACCTTTGGATGTAATTGCCTGCAGAAAAATTGCACTTCCCACATTTATAGTAGTAATCATCTCCGTGAAATGATATTTTCAATCCACAATTCACATATCCATTAACTGACTAAAACAAGATTTATTAGATAACTAAAAACCATCATCGACAGTTGTACACTCACTTCCTAAACATCAACTTTTTTTGGCCAACTCGTAACACTTTTTCAGCTAACTATAAACCTATGTATGAAAGAGCAATGCTTACTATGATGATTCACATAAAATGTACTTAATTGATTCATAGAGTTCAACATTATCTCATATATGATGTGAATGTAGACAACTACTCTTCTAGCATTATAGGTGTGATACGACAACACCACAACCATACTAAGGTTTAAGGTTCCAACTTCCATGATAAAGCACATAAGATATTGGAAACATCAAATGTTAGCATCGATATAAAATTCACACCTCACTGATCTTTGTAGATGTATCAGCCAAAACTGTTGACATGTCAATGTACCCTTTTTCATTGCCAATTTGCTCCAGAACTCCATCTTTTTCAAAAACCATCTACACCATTTATCACAAAACAGACAAGTATACAATTCAGAGACAATAAGGGACGATAAGAAAGAACAAGTAAAGGCTTGATAGGCTTACCGAAAGAGCTGCAGGAGGATCAGAAGCATTGCAATAGTGTACTTACACTTCTTCACAACAGCAGCCGGTGTTAATCCAAGTGAAGCACCATGCGCCACAAGCTCATCACACTAATTTCAGAATGAATGTTCAACAACTCTGAGAGAATTGAGGGAGAAAACCAAGATTCTAAACTCATACAGGGATATCAAACAATACTCAACATCCCAGCCCATTCCCATTAGACCAGAAGATAACAATTTGCGAAGTCGGATTAGAAACTATTTCTTATTCATGTTCATCATTTTCTAAGATTTGGGGTTGTGCCCTTATCATCTGTAAGATTTGTTTTATTTTAATGAAATCTTGATCTCAATTTATTAAAAAAAAAAAAGAACAGAAGATAATCAATACACTATAACAAAGCTACCTAGAAAATCAGTCCACATCAAGGTGACTTACATACCACAATTCTTCAACAAGTCTTCGCTTCTTTCCACCTAATCCTCCCATCGCTCATCTGCCCATTTGTACTTCCCTTTAGATATCTCAATTGATCCTTTTTTTTTTTTCCTAACACCTAACTTATTCATTCACAAAGATCTATCATAAGTCACCTCAAGATCGATCAAGACCAGATGTAGATCCTTATGCTCTTCCGAAAAACATGGAGTCCTTTGTCCAAGTTTTTACCATCCTTGGTCCTCAGTATTCTCACGGGTCTTGTAATCCTTCTCAAACGATATTCAGTTGCTTTACCAGGATACCACACTTTTGAAATGCACATTCCACATCATTCATTTATACTTCAAGTCAGCAACTTGCCATCCTCAACCTTCCGATATGCATATACATGCACAATCCTCGTACTCAAAGACGATGACAATAGTTGATCCTACTGATCAGTGCCAATTGAGTAACAAGTCAAACATAATCATCCCACTTTTACCACAAAACCAGACAGTTAGAAGAGATGGCAATTGCGTACATCAACAAAGTGGATAATCAAATTCCCAACACCATGACATCTACTTCATACCTCAATCACATCCCCATTTCTTAATAACAACACAATGTCAATGCTCAACAGTTGAACCGAATGATCATAGATAATCCACTAACACATCGAACAGTCACCACAAATCACAACCACAAACTGCACACAAACACAAACTTCTCAAAGCGAACCAATATGTCACAACACCCACCCAAACTCGGCACAATACCACTATTCGAAACCCTTAAACCCTAAGAGCATAAAGATCCCACAGAGGCAAGGAACAGATAAAAGAGTTACGAGAGTGATTGAGAGACCTTGGAAGGAGACCTGTTCCAAACAGTGAGCTTGATTCCACTACGAAGCAGATTCAAAGCCATGGCTTTCCCCATTATCCCTAACCCTAGAAACCCTACCTCCAATGTTGCCATCTTCTTCTTCTTCTCTTCTCACGCTTTTCTTCTTCTTCTTGCACCATTCAACAACACCTAACAAACCCCAAACGAAATACCTGTACAATCCACTCAATTAGAGGATACCCACTTCTCAAAATTGAAATCTCATCAACATTTCATTGATGAGATTGGATTTAAGAAACAAAGGTATTTTGAGAGGTGGGTACCTGAAGTTGTGCCCTTGCAGCATTGACCAAGCAGTCAAGCACACCCCAGATGATGAAATGTGCTTGGATGTCTGGATTTGTGGTGTTCGACTATTGGCTGTGAGTGACTTGGCAAACATAATTGACTTGGAATAAGGTAATGGGAGGAGTCTTTTCTCACAGTGTATGTTTGTGAGACACAAATTCTTTTCGTTTTTGGTAGGATAGGAGTGAAATTTATATGAGTTTATTTTTTAATTCAAAATATAATTAATTTGGGATATATTATTAATGATTTATATATAAATATATTTTAAAGATTAAGATTTGTAATTCATATTATAAACAATTATCTTATTTTTTTCATAATTGATGTCAAAATAACGTCACGTGAACTCACTAATCTTACAAATGAGATCATAAATAATTATAATTATGCAACAAACACAAAACAATGGAAGGTTGCCAAACATCAGAAATGAAAACATGATTTAATCATTTAAGACAAGGGTTTTGGTTCTTAACCAAAAAGGAACCACATAGAACTGCCTTATTAGATCTAAATAGAACAAGTCAGTAATGAAATATGCTAATACATCTTCTAACATATATCTAAGCGCCGACTTTGCACTTTCCTACTGGTGGAAACAGAGCAACACCATGATCGGATCCACCTAGTGCGATCTTGCCAAGACAGTCAACCTCAAATGTAGTCCCAAATGGCAAGATCCCGAAAAAAATCTTCCTAGTGATCCTTCCCTCGACGATCGCATGAACTTCAGCGCCAGTTTTGGCCTTCACATCCTTCTTCCATGACTCGGCCTCTCGAGACTTCACAGGCGGTTTTTTCCCTTTCAGGACCATGGTCATGGTTCCCGGGGCAGTAATGGGCAGCAAAGTGGACTTGGTGATGACCAAGTTATCGTACATTGCGTAGGCGTAGAGGTTCTTGAACCTTATTATGGTCACGGGCGCATTAGGCGACTTAGATAGGATATTGACCTGCATTGTTATGCCAATGACATCATCTGTAGTCGGTCACAATCACGTTCTGGATAACAAAGCTCGGTTTCTTGTTTACTAGGATGATTCCCGCAAGGAAGACCACGGCGAGGATCAAGACGGCCAAACAAGCAAGTATCCAACGAACGGTGCAGCCGACGTGGTTTTGCAGCTAAGAAAATAAACGGATAGCAAAAGAGTTGTTAGTCCATGTAGAGTATTTAATCAGAACTTACATCTTATTATTCAAGTGCACGAGCATAGCAAGATACTGTAGCCTTGTCATCAAGTTTGTGTAGACGGTGCAAAAACCCCATTGACACTAAAGATCATAGTCAGTTAATTTTTTTATTATCAATTACGTTCGTAACGATTAATTGAATGGCGCTTTACAACACAAAATCGTATTCTGCATCGTACTGGACTATAGACAAAGAGCACGTCTTTGCGACGAAATAGAAGCTCTCTATGCTCAACGTTGTGTTTAAATGTATTTAGTTACCCATCGTTGGTAAGAATAGTTGCAGTTAGATACTTAGATCCATAAACCTTGTTTCCATGTATCTGTTACATGCATGACTTTCCAAAATACACAATGAAAATTGGAAAGTTTCTGATTTAGAAATGTGCCATATTTCAATAAGGTGAGTGAATATTTGTTAGATAGTCTTTTAAAGAGACCAAGGTAATAAAATCAAACGTGATTTAGTCAAATAATAAATGAGTACGTTGTTCCTGTTGCAGCTAGCAGCAATATCACAAGTTGATAAAATTAAATTACAAGTTAAAAAAAATTTATAATGTAACTTGTTAAATATATACAGTCATATTTTAGTTATAAAATAAATGGAAATATAATTATATTTATCTACTTACAATATATTTGTAGCTTGCTGTTGCAGCACATATCATTTTCCGATCATAAATTGCTGGAGAATCGACAGTAACAACAAATTAATTCATTGTAACAAACCTAAGCATAACATAGGCCTAAGAAACAGTGCACTTTTGTGGTTCAGCTGCGGTGTTTGTTCCAACATTAAGCTTGAACAAACCGAAACAATCGACAATCAGATCGTCATTCGTCGGCCATGGTACCCCCTTCTTATGTATACCGCCACTCAAGGATATGTCAATCTCAGCCCCGCCACCCTTGAGCTCATCCTGCAGCATGGCAACCAATGCTGGACTCACGGCCATGTTTGTGCCACTAAGCATTACATACGCAGTCCCTGGTCCTGTCATAGGAACGGGGATGGAGGCGGTAATGACCGTGCCATTGTACCTAGCGTGTGCCTCCACGTCCTTATAATAGACGGACACATGGGATGGGGCACGAGACGAGATGGTCGCGTGCATAGCTATGCTGATGGTGTTGTTGCCGGAGACAGTGACGGTCTCGATGGCCGCACTGTCAAGGGCGAAGGTGGGTTTCTTTGTCTGAGGTATGCCGACTACTAGGCAGAAGATGAAAATGGTCATGATTATGAAGGTCAAGCATATGTAGTGGAGATATTTTTTTACCTGCAGGAGAAACATATTGCACCAGTATTGTAACAAAGGCAATATAGCCCGAAAGGATCAACAAAAACTTATCAGTCGAAGGCGTCAAGAAATCTGGTATAAGTGGAAGCTGTATGTACCTTTTGCTGAATCGACGTTAACCATGCTGGTTGGTTTGCAGGTACAGTTACAGGCAATGTGTTCGCTTCAGTAGTAGGCGAATCCTCCATGGATCAGTTCTTGACGGAGAAAATTGATTGAAAGCTTGAGCACATAAATATATACAAAACACGCATGGTTTGGGATACTCAATATTAATGTGATATCACCTCTTAATGCATATACACAATATAATCAAATCATGAGATTAATATGAAATAAAATATAATCAAAGACTGCTTCTATTTTGACTCATTAAATATCCAATAAATTGAAAAATTGCTCATATCTTTCTCATTAAAGAAATATGTGCACTCTTAACATTACATGAATCGATAAATCGGATGAAGCACATCTTTTTTCCTAGAGCTTCAATGGGTGATGGTACCCATTTCAGATTCAATTTAATATAACAGCCTTCCTTTTACAAGTTGAAAGGAGCCACAAAATTTACAAAAAGATTTTATCATACAAATCCCTCAAATCTTTGTTAATTCAAAATAAGTTCATCAAACTTTTATAATTCCAAATTATTCCTTCAAATTGTTATGTATTAGACAAAATTATCAATTTCTTGTCTTAAAAATTTTATAATTTCAATACAGTACCTTAAATATTTTTTTTAAAACTAAATAATAATCTCTTTAAACAAAATAATTTTGTTTTATTATTATTTTCTTCAAATCATTGTTTTTTTATTGAAAAATATGAATGAACTAAATCCGAATAGAAGATATTCTTGAAATATCATAACTATATTGTAAGAATTAAAGAAGATTTGGATTGTATGAATCATTTTGTCTTATTAATAAGGATTCGAGAGACAAATTTGGAATTATGAAGCTACGGATTTATTTGAAATTAAGAAAGATTTGAAGGATTTATATAGAAAAAACATGGGAAAAGCGCCACGACAACACATAAAACTTTATCAAGAATGCACTAGGGTAAATCATGCTGTGCATTAAGAATTTAAGTTTTGTTGTTAAATAAATATTTTCACTGGTTAAACAGATTAATCGATATATCCGATTTGATTTTGTCGGACGGTAAACATCACAATTAACAAAGTAAGTAAACTATTTTAGATAGAGAATATAAAGAGAAAAAGAGGTTTTCTTCTCTTAAAAATATGTACATAATATCTTATAAATGAGCTTTACTTATAGAACTCAAGATGATAATTTAACATCAAATTTTCTCACCTAATTATGGTGAGGAGGTCTAATTGATAGATAATTAGGTAAACTCTTTTAGTAGCTTCAAAAGTAGGTGAGATCCAAAGAAAAATATATAGACTTATATATAAATACATCATTTTCAAATGATAATTATAATTGAATAATTACAACCTCACCTTTGATGTATTTATCACTTATTAAGATCATCTCATTAAAATCTTGTTAGGAAAAATTCAGTGGGATAAAAACCTTTGCGAAAGAAAAAAGTACAATTTCTCCCTCAAACAAAACTCCCTTAAATATTGGAATTTTGTTCAAAAATATTATTTTCATATCTTGTGTCTGACCTTCATAAAGATTGTTCCCGATAATATTTTTGTGAATAAAATTATCCAGTTGTCACTTGAGCGGATTTGTCGCACATCGATGATCCCATACTTTTGAAGATCATGTGACAAGAAGAATTTTGGTGATATATGTTTTGTTTTGTCGTCTTTGATGTACCCTCCTCTTAGTTGTCCAGCGCAAATTGCATTATTTTCATATAAGATTGTAGGTTTTTTTATTAAGTGAAGGCATCCCACATGACTTTTGTATATGTTGTATCATCGATCTCAGTGACTGATGAATATATAGCGATTGATGAGTAAAAATTTCGTTTGTCAAGTATTCAACTTGTATGTCCAAACAAATTTTAGTATTGTCAAGATTTTTCATTTCAAATTTACTTCAAGTGTGAGGCTGCATTTAGATCGGAAGAGCACACATAAGATTGGGATCGTCCACCAACACAGCGATGATGACAAAACCATCTTTTGATTTCTTTATAAAGACGCATGGACCTATATCATTATTCTTGTATCCCATTTTAATCAAATACTCACTAAATCGATTGTACCGCATACGATCAAATTGTTTTAAACCATACAACGATCGTTGTAGTTTAACTGAGTATAATTGATTGAAATTTTGTGTCTCTGACACATTTAATCCTTTAGGGATTCTCATATAAATAACCTTATCAAAGTATCTATATAAATATACCGTCACAACATCCATGAGCATACTTTTAAGATTTTTCATGGTTATCAAATCAATTAGAAAACGAAAAGTGATTCCATCTATTACTCGAGAATATGTTTCCTCATAATCTGCATCAGATATTTGAGAGAATCCTTGAGATAATAATCTAATTTTGTATCTCACAATCTTATTCTTTTCGTTTTGTTTCCGAATGAAATTCCATTTATTTCTAACAGGGATAATGTCATTTGGTGTTGGAATTACATGCCCAAACACTTTTCTTTTAAATAAAAATTATAATTTTACCTTGATTGCATCTTTCCATTATGGCCAATCCTCCTTTTGTTTACATTTCTAAACACTTTTGGGTTCTATAGACATATCAATTCCGGATGCAATGGCATATACAAATATGTTATCAACCTTGATTTGTATGCACATAATTGATCGAGATCTCTTGATTTTTAGGTTGTGTAATCTCATCAATGACATTATTTTTTTCAGAAGATAGTTTTTTATATGAGATTTCTGGTTTTTTTTGGGACATTCGAGATAATATTTTTATGTCTTCTTCGAGTATCTTTTGCATTTGTTGGTTTTCCACACTTCAAGCGTGGCTTATCATCAAAAATATAAGTCTTAATAAGATCCATACTAACATTCTTTTCATGAAGTATGCCTATGTTTGATAATGCGAATTATATTTTTTTACTATTTTTTATGTCAAAATATTATTAAAAATAATATTTGTTATATTTTGGGTGGATACCACTAAGAAAATTTGTTCTATATTTTGAGATTAGTCCCGTTTCTCTTGCCGGTCCTCCGCCGTAACCCCCACTCCCGGACACCGTCGACAACCACCTCTCCGTCACCAACTCCGGCCAATCTCCCATCCTCCGATCTCCACCTCCACCCTCCTCCCCACCCCCTCTCTCCTCACACCAAACCCCTCCTCTCACATCACCACCTCTCCTAGGGTTTCCATCACAAAATGATCGACTTACAAATATCAAAATCCACAAACATCCACAATTCCACTGATTCCGATGAAATCAACGACCCGAGAACTTCGATTTTGGCTGAATTGGAGAAGGTGATCTGGTCCGTGATGACAAGGGACGGTAGATCCGAGGCGAGGATGTGGTTATGCGAGAGCGTGTCGAGTTTGTGCTCGATATCGGCCACTGAGCAGCGGACGGTGTTTTCGGAATTGTTGAAGGTGAAGTCGGTGAGGAGGAGTGTTGCGGGGCGGATTTGGGGGATGGTGTTCGAGAAGGAGCCGAGGGCGGCCGGTGCGGTTTTGGGGCGGAATGGGAGATGGCTTGAGAAGTTCTTCGAAGGTGAGGTTTAGGGCTGGTTTGTTCGTGATGTTGGTTGCGAGGTTGTACTTAAAGTTCGATAGAATTAGAATGAGTCTGCGCCCGGGATACCTCGGTTGTTGTTGGAGCGGATTGACGTTTGTCGGAATCATATTGTAGAATTGGATAGCATCATATTCGTGAACCATGCCATAGAATCGGAATTTTGATTAGATGGTAGTGCATTTAAATTTAGTAGTAGTACATAAATAACGACTATCCTATCCTATGACGAAAATGTCATATTTAGTATCTTATTGAAGTTCTAGTAGATGTTTTGGGATGATTTTCATTATGTTTCTTCAACTTCTCAGTTCGTGAGGTGAGGCTGTGTAGATTCTTCTCTCTAAGATCCGTTAAGAATTGAGCCTTTATCTCTGGCCTTTTTTTATGTTTCTTAGGGTTATCTAATGTGTCGCGGTTAATGAAAGTTTTTGTATTGTTATCTGATTGTTAAACAATGCAGGACATCCAAGACGTATACTACAATGGTTCGACACCTTCTCTGTGGCAGGTGATTCACAACATGGGAAGGGAGCGAAGGCATTGTCCCAATTTGCTTTTGTGAATAGGGACATATGCTGGGAGGAGCTTGAGTGGAAGGGTAGACACGGGCAGTCACCTGCAGTGGTGGCAACCAAGCCTCACTACTTCCTCGATTTGGATGTTCAGAGGACGGTGGAGAACATTATAGATAATGTTCCTGAATTCTGGTCATCTGAGGAGTTTGTGGACTCGGTGAAGGATGGTGAGATTCTGTCTATCGATACGAAGTTCTTTGTGGATCTTTTTGTGGACTTGATGTACGAGGATAATATGGAAGAAGTGTGGAAGGTGATTGACAAGTTTCTGACCGAGCAGTCTTTCTCCTATCTTTGTCGCCATCTTCTTATTATCCTTGATGAGACTACCCTCTGTTTTTTCTTGGAAAAGATCCATGATAGCCTCAGAAAGAAGAAGGAACTTAGCTTGAATAGTCCCTCGTATTGGCTGGAGATCCTATTTTCAAAAAGCAGTGACCGTGCAGCGATCGACCAATTACTGCTTCTAAATGCAATTCATACTAAAGGACGCCAGCTTTTGCGGTTTCTACATGCTGATGAAGCTGCAGAGGAGAAAGAGAGAGTTAAAGATTTGGTTCTCCAGTACTCCAGCATTTCAAGTCCATCAAATAGTGAGGTCCTTATCCCCTTGAAGTCGCCAAAGATGAAGATCAATGAAATTTTAAAATGGATGAGTCTTCTTGCTTGGATTCTTCTCTACCGGATGTCTGAGGAATGCCATACACCCCAGTCTTGGGAATCATTATTTCTTAGTAATGGAATTGGGTTTCGTAAGTTTGGTGAATACAATATACTGCAACAAGATATAGATTCAGAAAATTCTGGGTCTGATTTGGATGACGTATCTGTAACTAGAGCTAATCGCAAGAGGAAGCGGAGGAGTAAAAAGAAAAGGAAGAGAAGCTCTGCTCGTATTCTTCATGATGTTGAGTTGCTGGACTTAGATGATTCCATAAATAGATTGAAAATGCAAAATTCAGCTGGAACCTGGTTGCTTTCTACTGATGGGTATTCTTCCTCATGGAGCTCGGTATGTTTCTCACCTTTTACTAATATACTAGATATATGTTAACCATCTAACATGTTTCAATAATCAATACTGTGTTATTATATAGGACAAGCATATGTAATGCAAATCCTTGACTTCTGTTTTGTGTAGTATACTAGTATGTGTTGTATGACATAAGATTGAAAATTCACTTCCATAGTGGGTTCCCTACATCTTTTTCACTTGCATTTCTCTATTTTCCCAGGGTTCAACACTGCTCTTTATTTTTAATCTATGTATTATTGTACGAGTATCAGTCTCCCACATGGGGACAAATCAAATTAACTTTTTACTGATTATGTGTTGTCTTGTCTTGATAGGTGGATTTGCCTGAATATTTATCAAAGCATTGCTTGTCAACATGGATTAAGCAATTGTTGGTTGAGATGGAAGATAATTCTTAACCTAATTGTCACAAGAGCTTATCAATTCGGAGATTTGAAGCAAATTTGCATGCAGACCAAATGGAGCGAGAAATTCTCCGTATTGATGTCTTCTCTTACCGCTTTTTTTCTTTCTTTGTGATATACGAAATGCTGTTGCTGATTTATTATTCAAGTATTTTTGTTTTTTGTTCAATCGTCGTTGAGTTCATGAAATGTGATGATGTGGATGATAAAAAAAAATTGGATCGGATGGGGAATCGAGTTCAGGTCTTGTGTTACTTTAGCACGACCTAAAATGCATGGTTCTTTTGCACTTGCTAGACGATTTTGGTTGTAGTAGCCAAATGTTTATTCTTTTCGAAAATTTATGCTATTTTAATTTTCTGATGCAGATCACGAAATCCCTTTAGCTGGCAAACTCTGCAGTATTAAAGGGTAAATACGGGTCAATTTTCAAGCAACTGCTTGGTGCTTCCCCTGCTGCCCCAGATTCCCAATGGATCCGTGCAGTGCCTATCTAGCTCGCCCGAACTGTGTGCTTCCTGAGATGGCATGCACGAAATAAGAGAACTAGGCTGAGGGACCACGACAATATATTCTGTATCCAAGTGGCTGATACCTTCAACTGAATCCGCGTTGTTATCTCTGATTTAATTTTGGTGCTAACTCTCTGTCAGTTAAGGTGTGGGAGTTAAGGTGTGGCACCTCTCAGATCAAATAGAGGTTTTCGGACATGGATGGTGAAGAATATTATTCAGTAAAGCCACCTCCTGTATTTTCCTTTCTACAATCTCTCAATGTTTAATTTCCTGAATGTGGTGGCTAAGAAGAGTGCGAGTATTCATGCGGCATTCTGTGCAGGTTCAAAGGACAGTACAGAGCCTTCTACTAGCAAGGCGAGAAACATTGGATGGAAAAGGCAAGACTGTTGTAAGCTGGGGAATTCACAATATAGTTCAAAACATGCTGCTATGTTCTGGCATCATTGGAGGATGATCTACGGGAAGTATGCACTTCATGATGAAGCCTTGTTGGCCGACTTTCTAGGACGGTAAAAGGTTATCTGTTGAAAGATGGCATTGGTTGTGCTCAGGCTAACATCAAAGATGGAATGTGAAAACTTAAAGCACTCCAACGGGGTGCTTAAAATAGAATGTTGATTGAGCTTGAAGCCTGCAGCTGGATGTGCTGTCTGAATGCGTAGCAATTTTGGAGAGCTGCAGGTGGTAGTGCACTTGGAATGTAAGCGGATCTTGTCTTGGTGGTTTTTCAAATGAATCAAACATCATATGAATCAAATGTTGTCATGAAATAAATATTTTTTAACACAAACAATTCCTGCCTATATATTCGTTGTACGAAGTTCCATTTACATGTGAAGAGGAGTTTCATTAAGTTTAGAGAAAATGTTACTATATGGTTATGTGGTTGAGTTCAGTATAGGTAA
>LIEC01010376.1:0-48353 GCA_001925005.1 Drosera capensis | reverse complement strand
CAGTGTGATCAAGATCGTGTTGCAGTTCTGCAAGGAGAACTCGCTGCAGCAGACATTCCAGACTCTACAGAGCGAGTGCCAGGTGTCCCTCAACACCGTCGACAGTCTCGAGACGTTCGTGGCTGATATCAATGGCGGAAGGTGGGACGCGATCCTGCCTCAGGTCGCACAGCTCAAGCTTCCGAGGAAGAAGCTTGAGGACCTGTACGAGCAGGTGAGGGGATTGAGTGTCGGGGATCTTGTTGTTTTAGGGCTTGTTGGATTGTAGTGTGACCGAGTTGTGAATTTTAATAATGGCATTAGGATGCGGGGTTGGGGTGGGGTGGTTGAGAGTTGAATCCCAGGGTTGACTCAAGATTGTTGCGAGATTTTTGGTACTTTTTTGCTGCGATGTATTACTCGAGTCGAACAATGTTGTTAATTATCCAATAAGGTGGGCTTGCTGAATGCTATGATGACTGTGATACCAGTCCCTGAGCCGATTGGCTGGAGATAGAGTTTATTATGAGTCAAATATACTGTATTTTCCAGTTGGGTTGGTGAGGCAGGCTCGACTCGCTCTGTAGAATTAATTAATGGAAATCGACCTTTAGTAGATTGTCAGTTCTATATTCCTTCACTAAGAAGATCCATCCGTGCCTTGTGGGACATTCAGTTGTGTGAAGTTGTTGGTTGAGTGCCGCTGCTGATTTCCTTCTTATTCTGAAATCTGATTTTTTTTTTCCGATGCTAATATTGAATGTAACATCTGTGCTGCAGATCGTTTTAGAGATGATTGAACTTCGGGAGCTGGACACAGCTCGTGCAATCCTGAGGCAGACTCAAGCGATGGGCGTCATGAAGCAAGAAGAACCAGAGCGATACCTCAGGCTAGAGCATCTCCTTGTTCGGACTTATTTTGATCCACACGAGGTCTTATATAAAAAAGCATTCCCTTTAGGCGTTCTCTGTGCATTTTCACTTCTCTGTTGCTCACTGGTGACCGCCCTGGACCATGTTCAGGCTACACTGGACAAGTGCTTCAGTGTAGACATTGTGTTCTACTCATGTTGTAGTTTACACCATCAGTGCCTGAAAGTTCAGCTCTCCCTCATGAAAGCAAGATGCCTCCTTCCATAGGTCCATTGTTTTATTTTTCAAGGTCTTTTTTGAAGCGAATTGTGGTATCTTTTTCAGGCATCAGTATTTTTCCCGTTTTCTGCATGTGCTTGCACGCGTGTGTGTGTGTGTGGTGCAGTGGTTTTGTCGGCCAAACGATGAAAAAGCACAACTACTGCCAGATACTGAAACTTTCTTGTATTATAGCGCTTGCTTATTCGTTTTCTTTGTGTTTATACTGTTTAATTCTTTTGTTCAGGCATACCAAGATTCTACGAAAGAAAAAAGGCGTGCGCAGATTGCCCAAGGTTCTTTAACTTTGTTTTTTTTCTTTAACTTTGTTTAATTGCCAAAGGATTACACCTTCTTCTACTGTTTGTCGTGTATCTTGGTGAAAGCTTATTCCTATAAATTTTGAATAGGATGATTTCCTATCTGGCCTGATGTCAGTATTATGGCACTTAACAGGGGCCATATAAATTGTCTTGATAGTACTGTTTGTTGTGTATTTGAAATCTGAATATACTATATATCTTGTGATTTTTTGACTTCTTCCCTGGGGTAGTTTGTGGGTAGTTCCTTTGTTTTTCCTTAGCCGTTGTTCGAGCTGATCTCACTGAAGGCAGAAAGAAGGATACCATGAGCTTGAAATGAGAATAATTTTCTGATCGTTTAATAGTCACATCATTGTTCCTGCATTAAGATTTTAGCCGGTTAGTCTGTGTGTGCATTCTACACCCTATGGAGTTCTTCCTGAGGCGCTTTCTTCCTTCCCCCCCCCCCTCTTCTTTTCTGTTCTCTTTTTTTAAGCGCTCACTTTCCCCCTTTTTTCAGCCCTTGCTGCGGAAGTTTCTGTTGTTCCACCGTCACGGTTGATGGCATTGATTGGGCAAGCTCTGAAGTGGCAGCAACATCAAGGTCATCTTTTACTATTCTAGGAATATGATTTTAGTGGCGGAGTACAAGACATGGAACTCTTCTGAAGCTAAAGAGATAACAATGAAATTACAGATGAAATCCTTCAGTTTTGTAGAGGTGCTTTAACTTATAAAGAAGCATTTGAATGTTGTATAATTGTTTTAGAATCTAAGCCTTACTGTATTTTTCTTTTCTTTTCTTTTTTTACCTTTTCTTATTCTTTTTTTTTTCCCTCTTGGCAAACCACCAGGCTGGTGCAGTTTTGGTTAATTGTAATCAGTTACGTTCAACTGAGACGGTTTCTTACTCCGTGTTTTTTCCCATCTTGGAGCAATATACTTGCATCATGATTATAAATATTTACGCATGGTAGACAGTTTAAGATAAAAACAAAAAACAAAAACATATGGCGGAGAATTTTCTTTAGAATATGGTTGAAGATGACAAGTAATATCGTTGTAGTGTGATTTGCTGTTGCTGTTTCAGGCTTACTCCCTGCCGGAACACAGTTCGATTTGTTCAGGGGAACAGCTGCAATGAAGCAAGATGTGGAGGATATGTATCCCACTACTCTAATGCACACTATCAAGGTGAGATATTTTCTATTTTCCATGTCTTAACGCAATTGGTGGGAGTTTCTCCCCTATAAAAAAGATAGATGGTGCAGATATTTTTCCATATTACACTATCTTCTAGGATAAATTTATTCCCTATTGTCGTGGAATTTCAACCTTTACTATTAACTCTTTTGTGCATATCAGTATGGACCTGAGGTTCAAGCAACCGTGGAGTTCTTCGACAAATTACCATGCCCAATGAGATTCTTAAAGTTAGGATTATTTTGGCAATATCGTCTCTGTTCATATTTTTCTGGTGAATCAACTTGTGTGTATGCGATAGATTGAGAGAGAATCCATGGATTGAATCATTCATTTAGATTGCTTTTAACATGTTCATTCCTTAAAAAAATAAAAAATAATATATATATATATATACACACACGGTGGTATAGTGGCAACTGCAAATGAATAGATATTTTCAGCACCCCTGCTGGGCTTCATTCATTGACATTGTTATTGCTACACTGAAGTTTCAAAGTTGTTGTATGTCTGTCATTTTTTATTGTCACGTTGTTGTTTTCATCTTCTGGTGCTCTGTCTCTCTGCTGTCCAGTTTGGAAAGAAAAGCCACGCAGAAGGTGCCCGATTTTCACCAGATGGACAACTTCTTGTTTCTTGCTCTGTTGACGGCTTTATCGAGGTATATTTTACTTGGTTTGCCATAGCTTTATTAAGCACATTTGTGATTGCTCAAATCTTTTTTTCCTCATTACCTCAGGTCTGGGATCATGTAAGTGGGAAGCTCAAGAAAGATCTACAGTATCAAGCTGATGTATGTTTCTTCTTTTCCACTTTATGTTTGTTCATTATTCCCTCAATATATGACGTTGATTATGATTCTTTAATTGATTAGGCCGTGTTTGGTGCTATTCCCATAATTACCATGTGAAAAATATTGTCCCTCATGGTGGCTTTTCTTTGTTTTGATATTGTGCTAAAAGTTGTTCGGTTTCAAGCTCCTCTCTTCTGTCATTCACTGTTGTTGAAACTACTTTTACAGGACACTTTTATGATGCATGATGATGCGATCTTTTGTGTCGATTTCAGTAGAGATTCAGAGATGCTAGCTTCTGGCTCCCAAGATGGGAAGATTAAGGTATAAGTCCTTCTGGCGGACATTTCTGAGCTTGTAATTTAAATTTTTGAAAGGCAATTGTGGGATTCATGTTCTTGCTGAGTTCTTGATCTTCATGACTAATTTCATCCCGAACTATAAAATGACGAAAATTTTGGATGACTTTATTGACCTATACTCCTGTTTCAGGTGTGGCGTATACGAACTGGTCAATGCTTGCGACGTCTTGAACGGGCACATTCCCAGACCGTCACAAGTGTTGTCTTTTCTAGAGACGGAAGTCAGATACTGAGCACATCTGTTGATGGCACCGCCAGGTTGAAACTTTGTAGATTACTTTGTCCTCAGTTATTAAGAGTATCTGCGCACGGTAGTGCGTATTACATTTAGTTTGTTTTCTTTGTATTGCTAACCTGGAGACTTCCAACGGTTGCTCGATTTCTTTGTTTAATGCCCTAAAGTTATAGCATTTTTTTATGATTGTCTTCCTAACCTTTGTGCATCATTGATGGGTGCTGACTACTTTTCTTTCTTCCTTTTTCTTCTTTTTGGTGATGCATCTAGAATCCATAGTCTGAAGTCTGGGAAGCTGCTGAAAGAATTCCGTGGCCACACTTCTATTGTCAATTGTGCAATATTTTCCAAGGACAGCAACCATGTTATTACTGCTTCCAGTGATGGTACAGTTAAGGCGAGTCTTTAGCTTCTTGCATCACGATCTATCTTGGTTGACCTAAATAAGTTTAAGGGTCATGAAGATAGTCCTTATGATGATAATAGAGGTTTTAACTTTTTCAACAGGTTTGGAATGCTGGGAATACAGAATGTGTCAAGACATTTAAGCCACCTCCTCCACATTCTATGGTACTATTTTGTTTTTTCTCAGATCATAGCTCGTTATACTTGTTCTTTAAATATATCTTATGCCATTTTTTTCTCGTTTCTCAGCCTCAGGGTGCCAAGGATCCTCGCGTCTTCTCCGTTCATCTTTTCCCAAAAAATATGGATCTCATAGTAGTTTGTAACAACACGTCAGTAGTATACATAATGACATTTGAGGGACAGGTAAGCCGTTGGATACTCAACGTTCATTCTATTTTATCTAGTATGTCCCCAAGTTTTACACAGAAAAACGATGTATAGCACTTTATGATGATTTATTTCCCATGCCTTGTGTTTGTCGAGTGCTATACTGTTGTTAACAAGAGCGATCCTTGTTTTGGGGGTAGGATCCAAAATCTGGGTTCATTAACCACATCAAGCTCTCTGTTCACAGTTCGGTTTACACACTCAAGATTATGACATGGCTTTCATTTTCTAATCGCATGTGCTGCGTAGGTTATGAAGAGTTTCTCCTCGGGTAAAAAAGAAGGCGGAGATTTTCTCGCTGCCTGTGTATCCCCAAAAGGGGAGTGGATTTATTGCGTTGGTGAAGATATGTAAGGAACAGAGAACTATTCTACAATTTTCTTTTGAGATGGCAATGAAGACAGCCCCTTGCATCTTTACTCTAGTGCTCAGCGATTTGAAGATCTGAATTGCTTACTGATTTTCTGAAAGTTATTAAGCTACACTTGAAAATATTATGATTTGAGTCGTTTTTTGCCAGGGTTTTTCCTGTCAAACCACCCTCCTTTACTCTGAGCTATAATTTGCTCCAGCTCTGGTTGTGCATGAACTCCGTTATTTGTCTGGATTTGTTATTAGTTGATTACGGTTATTGAATTCTCCTTTGGTTGATGCAGGAACCTATATTGCTTCAGTCACCAGTCGGGTAAACTAGAGCATCTTATGAAGGTAAGCGGTCGATTGTTTTTATGGCCAAGTTTGTGAGCTGCTTACTGTTGCTTTGTGAAGTGTCTATTCCTTCGGCTAATTACCATCGCTAATACTTTTCCTGGCATTACAGGTTCATGAGAAGGAGGTAATTGGTTTGACTCACCATCCCCACATAAACCTCATCGCTACGTACAGCGAAGACTGCACCATGAAGCTATGGAAACCTTGATTTGTAGGATTTGATTTTGTGTGTTGTAAACCATGAAGTACGTGCTTTAACTTTTTTAGTTCTGGTGGCAAAACCAGAAGGTCAATGTTTGACAGTCCTCGAAATCATGGTATGTTATTCACTCCTTGCATCTTGAGCGAGTCTTGACATACCCCCATTGGCTCTCTTCAGTGTCTTTTTTATCTTGTGAAGGTATTTGATGTCTTCGGCATGTGACAAGTACTGTATATTATTGATGTCTAGGAGTAGAGGACGATGCTCCTTTTCTTTCAGTTAGTTTGTTGGATTGATCGTACCTTGGCCACCTTTGCTTGCGGTGGCATGAGATCTGAAACGAAATCAAGAGCAGAAGCTTCAATTAGTTCATGAAATTTGAGAAGTTTTATTATTTTATTAGAGAGAATATATTGTTTTATTTTCTTCGTCATGCTACATTGATGATTTATATGTGTATTAATGTGTGTTGGTTTTTGACGTAAAGATTAAATTATTTTTTGATTTTTATGAGTGAGAGAAAAAATGAGATTGAAAAAAATAATAAAATGGATTGATATGTTATACATGTTGAGAATCCCAATAATCCACTGTATGAATCTTCTCCTCAGGACCCCTGTTTGGACCCTTTGCAGTTGAGTTATTGCACGCGCCTGAGATAGAAAGAGCTTGTATTCGAGCTGATATGCGTTCAGTCCTCAAAGGACTGTCATCTTTTTCCCTATCTGTCATCCCAGAAAAAAATGCAGGCACGGAGCCACAGACGTAAAAAGGCCCCTCAGTGCTGCTGGTAGAAGTCTCAGCCTCAGGTGAGCCTTGAGCTCGATGTGTTCGAATTACTTACATGCTCTTTAGGTTCAATAGATGAACTGGAGTATAGAACCACAACAGATAGAACAACCACAACGATAGTTAAATCCGTTCATATATCTGTCGAATAAAATCATGAGTAAATTGGCCTAACAAGCAAGCTCTTCCTACTTCCAACAAAAATGGCAGCACAGAAACGTAGAGAACAGAGAAATGACACCTCATGGCCCAATCAATTTTTTTTTTTTACCATTCATGGCCCGATCATTTTAAAATTCAGATTAAGAATAACTAACATCCCGATAAATGAAGAATCCTAAGATTTGAATAAGAAATAATAAACTACCATACAACTCATCCTAATGACAAAAATCAAGTACCCATTGGTTGCATACTTAATCAGCATACATTTGTCACATAAACATACATTTGCCGGAAAGGAATGTCTTTCTCCCTACCTATCCAACCCAATTGGAAATATCTAGTGGAATATTACTATCCATATACAGAAATTGAGAAAAACTCTAGGAGTTTTAATACAATCAAACTTGATAGATAGCTCAAGATTGTGATTGCTTGGCTAGGTTAAAATCAAAGTCTTACCAGAAATCATCACTGGATTAATCTCGTTAAGGGGAGGAATGTACTGGAGTGGAAGAGGAGAAAGAAACAGAAAAAAAAAATCAGCAGCGAAATGGGAAGCACAAGAATAGGAAAACCAACAGCAAGAACAAAGAAATAATCAACTGTTAATATTTCAAAATTCTTAAAATTCAAATAATAATGATGACTAAATTCATTCATTTATTTATTTTTTCAAACCAACTGAATCCCTGGAAAACTGGCATGAAAATAGCTTGAGATTAAATCCAAACCAGTTTGCAGTCATCCTCTGCTACCTGGAGATCGGATGAATTCAGTGGAATGTTACTGCCCATAGCACCCCCGCTCGTATGCCATTGTTGGCAACTTTTTCTACAGAACCCATTGTTGCACTGATAGGGAAGAAGGAGAAGAGTGAACTCGGAACAGATTTTCGATGGGATTTGTATCCTTAAAAGCAGCGGCATTAGGGTTTTGGCTCTGGTCGCCAAATTGAACTCGACAACCACTCCAACAACATCGATTCTCCATAGTGGCGTGAAAGATGCATCCCTAGTCGCTGCGATCATCGATTGAAGCACCACCCCTGCTCTCTGCAATCTTTGATCCGCGACAACACTAGGATTTCGCTAGTCAAACAAAGATTGCAGCTCGGAATCCAAGTCAGCAAGTACGATCTTCATTTTTCGATTCATGTGGCGGCATTGGGGAATCACCCCCAGCCTCTGCGACCATGATCAAGCATGTTCGATTCTCACTCCTCGATTCCCGTGGCGGCTGACAGTTACCGCCTTTCGTCGCCGCGATTCGCTTGGCTGTGATCCTCAAATCGCAAGGTGCGTCGGGAATCACCCCTGGTGGTCGCCTCCATTTCCGACATTGCCTGCCAGCGGCGTTGTTGCCATCGGCTCTGTGGATGATGATACTCTTGACAGCTTCTATCACTCTTCCAAAAGTGATAACCGAATGTCTGATTACATCATGTCAAGGGCAATATCGAAACATGCAGAGCCTAACGATAACGCATTCCACGTTGCTAAATGAAAGCATGAGTATGGGGAAACATGCAGACGAGCATTTCGAAAATCATGCACAGAACTGTTGATTTTCCTCTTGATGCTACATGTATTTTCTTCATTACATTAAACATGATCAATCTGCTCAAATAGAACAGCGCTTCTAGAGTTTAAACTCAATAATCAAGGTGGGAAAAAGAAGAAGAAAACACCGAATAGGATATGAGAAAACAAATTCTCATCACTATGGATCCAGATTCCAAGCTCAGCAATTTAGTTTCTGCGAAGCTACAACGCGGCGACGCCCATGCATTACTTCGATGGTGGAAAGGCAGATGTGTAGAGGAAGCAATTTAATTTTGCTTCACTTCAACTGAGCAGGTGTATATGAACTATTATCTCCCACTAAAAGGCAGATGTCCAAGTATAACAGCAACCGAGCAACCGAGGCTTAGCCGAAAGCATCATTCCTTCATGAGTTTGTTGCACACGTTCGCACATCAACCCAGGATAAAGAATTGATTCTTGATCTTCCCAGTCAGCATCAAAAGTGCATTTCCTTCACATCGTTTTCAGGCACGCTAGCATCTCCAACATTGTATTTCAAGAGAAAGCCTGCTGGTCCTTGCTTCTGCAAAATATCATGATCAAAGAAATTGTGACTTATCAGAAATACATACCAAACAAGAATAGATAATTGTCAACGAACCCAAACTATTAGTCATATCCCAGCATGTAACCTCACAAGAGCATCATGTAGGATATTGAGAAACCACAAAATCAATTTATTAAAAACTCAAAACATATGATAAAAGGTCTACAAAAATACTTGTATCTCAAAAGGTACAATTTTCACCAAAAGGTTGGAGGGCAAAAGGAAGAAAGATCAGAACCCTTACAACTTCATCCGGGACAACTGCATATCTCTCTGAAGGGGGGAGCCATATTCCACCTGCTCATACAAACACAGATATAGGAGTTAGGACTACTTTCAATTTAGGTCACATCGGTATTAAGATTCGGATGTAATGTGCTAAATACCTGACAGTGGATCGACACTCGATGATTTTATGTGCTGTCCACAGGATCCATCAACGCTCAAGGACTCTATGATTGTTGGATAATTTCTGCAACCAACAAGAGGTTCGCTCATGATTGAATGTTCTCAAATGGTATGTCACATGGGCAAATCAATGATGCATGGGAAAGAAATTCTGGTCATGAAACGAAAAAAAGAAGAAGACGAAGATGAGGGAGCATATATCAATAGGAAAGCCAGATTTGGCTGAGACCAATAGACTTCCACATCCTTAACAAGATGTATTTTATGCACTCGCTGCAAAATTAACATCATATAAGAGCCCACATTTTCCATCGCTTCATCTATAGATTTTGCAAAATCTCATGTTGTAACATTCTTCCTATTGAATAGCCAATCATGCCTTCTTCAGTATTAACCCATATTAAATCTAGTTGGCATGAACACGAAGTCTATCCTTCTTTCATGAGTTTGAACAATCTAGAAATCAGACCCATATCCAATTTACAGCACAATTCAGAAGAGGAAAATAAATGTCACAGCCCAAAATTCATTACCGGTCAAAAGAATCCCCAAGTCCAAGCTGCCCATTTGTACCTCTTCCCCAAGAAAATACATTATGCCGCTCTGTAATGGCAAGTGAGTGTCTCCAACCACAACACATCTGAACTACTCTCTGCCAATTACACCAATAATACAGAAGTTTTGCAGTCAGCATATTTGATTAGCAAGAAGTAGAATTTTTCGTTTGCTTTCATTTTCCCTCCTTTCTTTGTCAGGATCCTCAACTTTGCAGTTTTTGCAGTAATTAACACTGTAGAGTTATATAGGACTAGGACGGAACTTTACCTGGTTATGAGGAAACATAACTTGCACTGGAGAACAACGATCAACATTATCACCCACCCCAACTTGCCCAAACTGCAATGATTAGGAAACCAAATTTCGGAAAGAGACAGAGAAAATGTACGAAAATCCAAGTAGAGAACAAGTTTGAAAGAAAAGGGGCAGCATTATTGCTATCATGGCAGTTAACCCAAGATTCTACAATTTCCAGGTACTTATGTAATGGATTTAAGCATGCAAAAACCCTTGTCTAGCATCTACTCCATAACAAATGCCCGACAATTTTAAGCCGTTTGAGCTTTTCATACAGATACAGGCACCACAATGAATAGGCAATGCTTAGGCCTGATGCTCAGATGATGGCTATTGGCCACAAATGACAATATCTTGTAGATGATGCCAAAACTGAGAAAAAAAATTGAACCTTATTCCATCCCCAGCCATAGAGTTTCCCATCAGATGTCAGTGCCATGGTGTGTCGCCAGCCACCTGAAATCTGGCAAGTGGTAACCAGTTAGAAAAACATGGAATGATCAAAGAAAGCTTGCTATATAGAAGGCAATTTCAACAAATGCACGATCAAACTTTCTCTTTTTTTCCTTGAGCTAGATATGTGGAATTGCAAAGATACCCCTGGTATCCATCCCACGAGCAAAGAGAAAACTGGCACTGAAGCATTCGAAGGTTGCACAGGCACTAGGACACACTGCACAAAAGAGCACCAGGTTACCTGAGAGATAGGATGGCCACTCAAGGCTTCTAGTTTATGAGGAACCAGGTGATCTTCAAAATCTCCATGCCCTAGTTGACCATACTTGCTCCAGCCATAAGTGTATAAATCACCGGAAGTAGAAACTGCTATAGTGTGCCTCCATCCACATGCGACTAGAATCATCTTCAACCCCTGCAACATGCATGATCAGATTGTAATGTTGCTGCTGTCATATTTAACTGAAAGGACAATCATCAAGAGCATGCCATTTCCCTCACAAAGATGAAATAATATTTATGGCAGACACAAGGTTCCACATCAAGCAAGGTTTATTGAACTTCTCTTTTTTCATCAAGCAAGGTTTATAATTATATCATCAGATTATGAAACTGCAAACGAGCTTGGGAATATGAGAATTTCAAAAAAGAGACTTCTGATTGATTTCGTTTGATTTAGAATCTAGAGCATGATGAAGGCGTAGACTTACATTACTCGATGCCACCTTCTGAGGAACATTGCGATCTTCTCTATCACCTAAACCCAAGTTCCCATATCGGCCCCAACCCCATCCATACACATGGCCATCTTCTGTAACAGCAGCACTATGTTCCGCACCAGCAGCAACCATTTTGATTGACAGTCCCTGTGAGATGCAGCATGAATAAAGCCGAAACATAATGAAAGGAGTAGCTGAGTTACAGTTAATGATATCAGAAACATGGAATAATGGCCCTCTATCAATGGAACCTGAATTATCAAGCAAAAACTAGCACAAGTTCAACAATAGCCGTTTATCCATTTACCCGCATGGAGTATCATTTTCTACAGTTGATCTCACAATTTGCATTGGCATAGCACAGTCATGAAGATGAATATTGGCATATAAAAGGCAAAATGTTGAAACGATGAAGCTAGTTATAGACACTCCCTGAAGTAAGAGTCTCGATACCTGGAAGGCCAGAAGCTTTTGTGGCACGAGAGAATCTTCAGTGGTGCCTAGACCAAGCTGACCGTTTTGATTGCGTCCCCAACTACAGTGAGCGTTGCATGTTAAACAAACAGAGTACCACCTCAATCAGAAAACCTTGGAATATATAATAGTGACAATTTGCTTATTTTCACACCAACCTTGCCACCTCCCCTTGTATTGTTACTGCTAAACAGTGGCTATCACCACAAGCAATTTGTCTTATTTTCACGCCATCCAAAGCTCTAATAGGCTGTGGGCTAAAAAGGTCACTCGAATTTCCATGACCCAATCTTCCAAAATCACCCCTGGGAATATGCACGAAAGAAAAATAGAAGGTTGTTAACTCACTCAGACACCACACAAACCTAATATTTGGAACATAGGAGTATGTAATATAACTAGCCGAGCGTTAACTCGGGTGCCAATGACTGTTAACATGAGTTCCAATTAACTAGCAGTAAAATCAACTAAGATCAGAAAGTCAAACATACCAACCCCAACTGTACACTTGTGTTCGTGACTCTGAATAAGCAATTGTATGATCAGCACCACATGTAATGGATGTAACATCATGATCATCCAATGCACTTAATTGAATGGGAAAAAGTCGATCTGCAGGATCTCCATGGCCTAATTGTCCATCCTCTCCTCGTCCCCAGGAGCATATAACATTTCCAGCTGCAGTCAAATCATCTCATTGAAGCAAGAACCACAAGATAAATATCACCAAGTGAAGTTATGAATGGCTGAAAAGCAGAACATAATAGACCGTGTAACTCTTGACTACTGCGATGCACATTGAGACTAGCAACAAAAGCGGGAAGGGTATGCAACAAAAGACCATACAGAGCCTTATAGAGTATTGTGTCCAAGGTACGGGAATTGAAGAGTTCTACATAGGACCATATAATGGAGGATTCCTAATTCTACCCAAAGGATAAAAGATAAGTTTGAATTGCCTCATCGTGCGTTATCTCCAACCTTACCATGACAGAAACTACACTGCCGTGAAATATAAATTTAAAACTAAACCCTAAATCCCCTTGTGATCAGCCTAAAGTACTCTGGCCTAAAACCTCCACTCCACTACATAACCAATCAATAAAAGCTGAAATCTCAAGCCGCAAAATCCAATACTGACAATGATCCACAGAATCCATCACTTGATTTGCCATTTCCAAATCAGCCGGAAACCACCTTATCCGAACAAGCACCTCAATCCACCACTCAATTTCACCTCAACACGCCTGCTCTTGTTTCTTGCAAAGAAAGACACAGTCACTCCTCCCTACAAGCATCAAATCATCAGCATCACTCACCCCGCACTTCAATAATCAGTACCAAACACCAAACCCTAGAATCGACGATTCAACCTCAACATCTAATCCAACGCATCAGTTGCAATTATACACCAAACATGAATTCATAAAAATAAAGCTGCAAAAAGAAAGGAGAGAAAAGAGAGGTGGCGGCTATTACAGAGTAGAGCGACGGAGTGACTAGCACCGGCTGAGATGAGGAGAACGCGACACGGCGATCCTCCTCCTCCGACTCCAGATATCTCGTCCACCGCCATCTCTGGCTCCATCTCCATCATTCACTTCTCTCTTCTTCTTCCCTCAATCAAATGCAGCCGATCACGAATCGGATTTGTGTTTCTCCTCGCCGGAGACGGGAGGGAGCCGGCGAGCGGGAGAGCGATGGAGGATAGCGCGATCGAAGAAAGCGGATAAGACGACATCGACGAGTTGAGGGGATGGCGATATATTTATAGTGACCGACGGAAAGGGCATGTGATGTGGGACGCCTACGGGTCGGAAACCGACTGCTCACTACTCACTGCCAGTGGTGAAGATTTCGTGTTCTAGAAAAACGCATCTTGGAGTCTTAAATTGTTTTCCCCCCCAACGTGACAACGTATCAATAACGGAGGACATATGTGTATTTTGTCACGATTAAGATTACTTGTCTCCTTATTTTAAAATATGATCTTAATAGGATGAGTAGTTATGGTTTTATGTGTTCATTTGTAGAAAAAATTATTATTGGAAACTGATTGCGGTTGAATTAAAACAAATAACATAATTAAAAAAATGTTCTAAATGGACATAGACGGGTTAAAGGCAATGGTCAAACATTTGAAGAGCATACGGTCAATGCAAACCAATGCATTGTCTCCCATGATAGGCAACAATGGATGACACATATTAACACACAAACATAAAACATCAGGTGGGATGCCATGAAAACCTCTGCATCAAACCAGTTGGAAAAAAGGGACATGACCAAGATGTGTGGCACATGCATTTGTATCTTGATGGTTATAGGAACATTACGATTTCCAATCCTAATTGGTATTCTCACAGAATTTTTTCAACTCGAATGATGTATCGAAAGTGATGTCGTCCTCAAAAGTGTTTGGAAAAGTTCAAGTTAAAACGGGAAAATATGCTAATCATATGTTTGTTGTTTATGATCGTGATATACTCTTTCCTTGTTCGTTAGCTGTTTTCTGTGATCACCTTGTAGACACAGTCGCACAAATTGTTCCATGTACTCAAAACTGAATTGACAACGTGGACATATCACACTATCACACATGTTAGGTGTATGGTCTTTGAGTAACAAATTTCACAATGAAAGACTCCTGTTGTATTTTGATAATCTGGCATCGTCTCCTGCAATGGTTTATAGGGACGGGAACCTGCCAGTGTACACCCCCTCACCAAACAAATCAAACATAAACTACAAGTCTGATATCGAAAACAACTCTATCAACATGGACTCGCATAAGTTTATTCAGAACATTATGCGATGCATAATTCAAATCAAAAACATAGACCAAAATAGCGAACAAACTATGTGCATATTTCGAGCATTGAAGCAAAGAGATGAAGAGATTTTGTAACATTGTACGCTTGATCTTCTTCTGATGCTAGCAATGGCGATGGACGACAGTACGGCTTCAATACTTCAAATATCAGCTTCAAACAATGGGGGAAAAGAGCACTCACTCACAACCTTAAATTACAAACGAGACATAATTAGAATGGTGTATCTTGGTAACCAATGCTGCTACCTTTTGAGTCTTGATATCAAAATTGCTCAAACGTTTCCATTCTGACCATCTATGTTCCTAACCGGTCCCTTGAACCATCGACGTGCATCAACAACCCACCAGAGCATGATCAGCCCCAAAGCGATGGCCAAAGCCATCGGTGCATAATTGAACGTGTTCCAGCTGAGGGGATAGTATGTAGGCAAGAGGAAGACGGAGCAAGTATAGCAGATCCATAGAAAGGCGACTAGGCATATAGGCCTGCTGGCTCTGCCCAAATAGAACGGCCCTGGCTTGAAGTTGTTCTCCTTGATAATCATCCTGGCAAAGATTGGCACAGCATAACCGCCAACCCACCCGATCGTGCAGATAGATGTTATGGCCGTGAAGACGACGTTGACTATCAAAATGGGCAGGCCTAGGAGAATGCAGATGGCCGAGCAAAGCCAGACCGCATTGGCAGGGACCTTGTGTTTAGGATGAACTTTTCTCCATACTGTTGAAAACGGGACTCCACCATCTCTTGAAAGAGCATATACCTGAAATCATTAGAGCGAGAAGAATGAAAATTGATCCATGTTTATACGATGGCAGCTACAAGGCATGTGCATCAGACCACGACATCAGTTCATGGCATACTAGTCTAGCATTTCACTCACCACTCTCGCCGCACTCGTAGTAATTGAAAGACCACCAAAGAAAAATGAGCCCCATATGATGAAAAGCAGCAAGATAGCCCCAGTGGAGTTGTGATATCGCCCATGAAACGCATCGTACAGTATCTGAGCTGGCACAAATGCTCCAGCGGTCTCATTTGTTGGGTCATAGAGATAGCTATAATTCTGAACAAGTACCACTAGTTAGATACCACCATTTTAAAACCAATAAACAAAGGCCAGGGTAGCGGCTGCGCCATGAAGTACCTGAATGCTGAAAGTGAGGGCCAAAATATAAGCCCAACCAAAAACAGATATGATCCCTATACTGGAAAGAATCGCAATGGGGCCGTTCTTATCCGCTCCTCTTGTCTCTTCAGTGAGATGCGCGGCTGCATCATATCCGTAAAGCGAGTACTGACTCACGAGTAGAGATAAAACAACTGCATATACCTTTGATGATATACCGGTGGCGTCAGGGGACATCTCGAAATGGGAGAAAACAAACGAAGCTGGTTGTGTCGTCAGTGCTACAAGAGGAAGCAATATAACAATGACCGTTCCACCAATGACCTAACAAAATATATCAGATAAATGACTTCAGTTGAATATCTAGAGCGTGCTATGCTAAACGACACCACAAAGACCAAACTTGCTAATATTCAATTCATTTAAGGAAGATCAAAATTTACCTGCCACCATATGGAGATGATATCAATGACGGCAATAACTTCAAGGGCGAAAGTGTTCAGCACTGCCCATATTAACGTTAGCCCCACGTACATACACAGAAACAACCACTTGGGCGCAAAGTAACCTCCATTTTTGTTAGTGCCGGTGCACAACAAAATTATACTCTGCAAGACTTCTGATCCAGCATATGCCTGCAAGAGGGATGGAAGGAAGCCATCATTGACATCAAATCGGCAAGAGGTATATCGATTCTCACTGCATGGTAGACGTCACTGACCTGAGTACCTATTCCAGAAATCAACCCAATGGTCTCAAGCCATGCACAGCACCACGAAGCAAAGGGCCCCCACCTGGGTCCAGCTAGATGGGCAGCCCAAAAATAAAGCGACCCTGTAGTCTGTTTCGTCAAGGACAAGGAGAACGTTAGTGCTGTGAATCTTGAGGATGAAGCTTGATAGACTTGCACTATTTCTGCAACTAGCACAGTAATCGAGCAGCCTAATTTGTGAGTTTAAATGTGGAAGGATTTTATACTTACGGGGATAGTAACCAATGTAGTTGTCATATACTTTAGACAGTTCAAGGATACAAATTGAATCCAAGAAAATCTAGTCGAAGATCGTATAAAATCTAGTCAAGCCGATAACATCACTTTGATCACTGTCATATTATCAAAACCAGATACTGTTGGGAACTAAGCTTCATCCTTATTGAAGAATATAAGATAGAATATAAAACGTCATGTCCATTGATAATTATGAACAAGCACGGTAGCAACATTATTAGTCAATGATCATATCTGTTCAATCAGAAGAGCAACTAAGGATTACGTTGAACTATGCACAACAGCTGCAGCTAATACTATAACCACAGCAGCTCAAGCCGCCAAAAATAGCCATATCACTGTTCTAGGGTATTGTGTAAAAGTTGTTCGTGTTCCATCCAAAAAAAAAGCAGAATCCAATACCAAAACTGATGCAATGAACACCATTAACCAGGGATCTTTCCAGATCATTATACCTAGCTACTAGATATAATACCACGAAAACCCATCAATATTTAAGCTAGTGAGAGAGCAGGAATCAGCTTTTCGTAGTCTAAAGTTTGGCGACTAGACAGGAATGGTCCAAAATGGCCATGAACAGTTCGCTTCATCAAAGAGATGCTCTTGGCAGAAACTTTAGCAAGCTTTCTCGGCAATCAGAATCCACTGCTGCGGGAAGTTTCAACATTGATGCTTAGTGAAGCATAACTTTCTGGGTGCCAAATCTACAAAGGACCACATCAAAGTAACTTTGTGGCAGATTACATTCCTTTAACTTGACAAAGCAATTGTTGAAAGTTGAAACCCCTTCAACCCTATGCCAAATGAAGCTCATCAGGTCTGTGACATGTATGGTGAGTTGACGATATCATCTTCCTATATCTTGAGCGACACTGTCCATCAGGTTGTCCTGCCGTTACCCGTATCATTCAACCTCCTTTTTTTCAGACCTCAAATGTTAAGTGGCAAAAACTGAACACAGCTCACTAGTCCTTGATAAGAGGATCACCACCTACTTAATATAGGATTTTGCACAAAAACTCTACACTCTGTTTCACAGACTAAAGAGAGCAAGACACAACGGTTTCATTCATGAATCCAAATAGGTTGACTCAGTCATATTGAACTCGATCAATCGTCATACTTGAGAACTCATGAAAATGAAAAGATGACAACGACTAAACTATTGACAAGTAAGGGAGAAGAAAACTACTTAACCAGTTAACTCCTCCAATTCATGGCATCACTATATGATTCAATATAGGCAGGGGATCATTCTAAAAACCAGCACAATCAGCTAAAAGCAGATACTACTCCCTCGCCCCCCTATAGACTCTACTAATACTTTTGACTTCACGAAAAATTTGCAAGTTACGACATGAACAAGGCATTTCAAATATCTTCTTTTCAACGGATAGAAGTAAGGCTATGTGCACCATCCTTTCCACACACACACCCTGCACCTTGCGTGATTATTTCGATACATTCCTTTTCTTCTCTTTTTCGACAAAATAGCAATTTACATAATAGAAACTAGTGTCACTGCTTTTGGCATCATAAGTCAAAGCTTGTAAAAGGTAAAAACAGTCGCCAAATTTCTAACATATAAATATACTTTATACTCCTAGATCAAACAAATGGTAACTACCAAATGCATAACCTAACTGTATTCACATCCGATTGGTAGAGATCGTAACAAATGCATATAAAACCCTAACTTACTCCACTCATTGTAAATTCGTTTCGAGTTAACATCTCGGATATTTACCACAATCCAACCCCGACTAATTCGAACCCTGAACTTCAAATCAAACAACAAATTTACTAACGAACCGGGAAAGAGGAGCAAATCTCGGCCATGGCGATCCCGACGAACCAAGTGAAGAACGAAACGACAACCCATCCCCACACCAGACTCGATGGCCCCGCGTACTGCAGACTCGAACCGTACAGCGGAGTGATCCCCGTGAACAGCGTCATCGTCGAGAACGATATCGCCAGCGTCTTAAACAAAGTCTGCACCAAACACAAACAAAAATCTCATCATCAACAATGATTCGATATCGAAAGGCGAGCGGATCGAGTGTGTTTCGAAGGAGGAGATATTGATTGACCATTTCTCGTCGGAGTTCTTGTTTGTATCCGAGCTCATTGAGCCTTTTCTCGCCGGAATCCAACCCCGCCGCCGCTTCGTCCTCCATCTTCGTCATCGTCATCGTCGTCCTCTCCGCTTTGAAACGGAGACTCGTGAATCGAATCGATAGCCGGCGGCGAAGGGGAGAAAATTGGGGGCGAGAAAGGAGTGTGATTTTCGTTTTCTACTGTGTTGTGAATCGTCAAGTTTGAAATTTTCGTTTTGAATGAATTCGATAGATAGATATGGAATTTATAGGGAGTTGAAAAGGTTGGGGCGGCCTCAATGGCCCACCCGGAAAAATCAGCAACTTGATGGAACCCTTTTGTTGACCTGTCGTTTTTATGAATAACCATAACGAGATAAAACACGTAGTGAACGAATGAGTTTCTGTCAATTTTACTTTGACTTGTATGAAGTTTATTTTTTTCCTGGGTTTTGTGTTTATGTTGTAAATAAAATTATTGCAGAGCAATAATCATCATATTATTCAAAAATTCAAATTTCAAATTTTAAATTTTAAAAAAATCCAGATATTTGTTTTAAAAGATAAAACATGATAAAGACAATATTAAGATTTTTTTTTTAAAAAAATCATCTCTAGTCTTAACTCTATATATAAAAAAATCAACTCAAATTTTTATAATTATAATTTGACAACTCAAATTATTTGCCACGTTAAAATTTACCTACTTGTTCAATTGTCTTTGAAAATCTAACGGAGCAACATTTAAATGAAAAAAAAATACCTTTAAATTTCAAATAATTACCCAAATTATACAACCCACGACTCATCATCTTCCTTCTATTGTGAAGTCATCCGAAAATTCCCCAAATTTTCTCAACATATCATAAAACCCTAGAATTCCAATACGAATTTATCGCTTGATTTTTACTTTGTACATCAACGGACAATGGAACAACAACCATAAGATCTTCATGAAGTTACAAACAATCCGTAAAATCCTGTTCCAATAGGCATCGACAACATCTCCACATTACAATTTTGAATGAAATTACAACTCAATTCCATCATAACAGTTTCTCTATGATTTTAATCAAAATCCCAACAATCCCAAAACCAAAGATAAAAGTTCTAATCCCAAAGCCAAGCTCTTTCAGACATTGTTGTTTGTTTGCCTCGGTAGAAAGAAAGACGAAGGGGACTAGTTTGATTTTGAAGATTAGGGTTTCACGATTGTCAGGGAAAAAGAGAGGGCTGAGGTCGATAGGTTGGGTTTGGTGATGAGGAAGATAATAAATGTGATAAAATCATAAATGGAAAAAAAAATTGAAGCTGCGGTTAGATTTTGACAAAAATGGACGGAAGTAGATAAATTGTAATGAGATAGATTATTTGAGTTATCAAATTATAATTATAAAAATTTGAGTTAATTTTTTATAAATAGTTAAGAATAAAGATGATTTTTTATAAAAGAACTATTGTTATTATTCAGGAAGAGAATTTGGGTTTAATACATATATAAATTTAAGATTATGGGTTATATTGTAGGTTATATATATATATATATATCCATATATTTTCAACGGTTACAACACAAATGATTTGTTCTTCTCATCTCAAATTTATTGTAATTCAATGTTGATCATAATATAATGGAAATTTCTTTTTTCCATATAATTAAAGTGGTCAATACCTATCATAAAAAAATAAAAATCATAGACCATTGTATTTCATTATGTATTTAATCTTATGGTCAAGTGAAGGTTTCACGACCATATCTCATACCATATCTCAATGCCAAATGTGGCAATATACTTTCACACGAAGACAGTGGCAGGTTGGAGTTGTAAGAGACGCATCTTGATACCACTATTATGCATGTTTTGTATTCCCTCCACACCATCAAACGTTTGAATTTTTTCTTTTTAGTAGTATATGGTTAAATATGAACCAAATATTATCATTTAAATTACAAGATAAATTCGTAGAAAATAGCTTGTTTGGGTCAAGCTTTGTTTCAATTTAAATGATTACAGTCACGATTTTATTAGCACAGAGGAATAATTACTTTTTTGTGTCATGATTGGATGCGTCAATTGTCCATATCAAAGAGGAAAGTTCGCCATCACTGTTTGACTTTGGAGTTTCGGCTTTTCCGGTTGAGAAAATCCCACGCAACGTTTCTTCGGCTTAGAAAATCGAACATATTCCAACCTGTTGAGTTGTTACCCCAACACAACCTTCATCACTGATCTTCATTATAGTAACCAATCCACAAGTCAATTATAACCAAGAAAAGAGTTTGCGGAATAAAATGAAGAATCTTAGTCGGCACATATCAGAAATACGCCAACAATGAGTTAAGACGGATAATATGTCATCAATACAAATATGATCTCAAAGTGTAAAGACATCTGTGTACGTAGGAAAATTTTACTCCAGGAAGGAATATCAACCTCATTCACTATTTATCTCGAACGGGCTACAAATCATATAGCCGGAAAAGAACACAATCACAGTTCAGTTTGTTTGATATACTTGGAGTAGTTCAAACTTTTAGACCATCTATGTTTCGAACTGGCCCCTTGAACCATAGTCGTGCATCGACGACCCACCAAAGCATGATTAGTCCCAAAACGATGGCCAGAGCCACTGGCGCATAGTTGAAATTAGTCCAGCTGATGGGATAGTATGTAGGCAAGAGGAAGACGGAGCAAGTATAGCAGATCCATAGAAACGCGACAAGGCATATCGGCTTGCTGGCTCTTCCCATGTAGAATGGCCCCGGCTTGAAGTTCTTCTCGTTCATCACCATCCTTGCAAAGATTGGCACTGCGTAGCTGCCAACCCACCCGATCGTGCAGATAGAGGCTATGGCGTTAAAAACGGCACTGACTTCCAAAATAGGCAGGCCGAGGAGAATGGCAAACGCTGCGCAGAGCCAGACCGCATTGGCAGGGACCTTGTTCTTGGGGTGAAGTTGCCTCCATATTTTTGAAAACGGGACACCGCCATCTCTTGAAAGAGCGTAAATCTGAAATATGGATATAGGAAGCATAAAATATGATTCATGTTAGATCAATTCCAAAAGATCCGCTAATAACATACAATAAAATAAATAAATAATTAATTAATTAATTAAAATAAAATAAAATTGGAAGGCATTTGGAAAAAAAAAAGGGATGTTGGAATCTTGGAAAAAGACATGAGTGATTACTTATGAACTTGAGTTAAGGTCCAGCTTATCGTACGCACATACACGAGAAAAGTCAAGTTGTTTTGCTGAGTGTGAGATCAGTGAATGATGAGCTACGAAGTGTAGACATTCACGACATAAAACCATTCAGAAGTTGAATTGCTATGCATACCCTGACTCCAAACGTACTCATAACTTTCATCGCCGATCCAAATCAAGCATTTCTCTTACCACTCGTGCAGCACTTGTAGTGTTTGAAAGACCACCGAAGAAAAATGAGCCCCAGATGATGAAAAGCATCAAGATAGCACCAGCAGAGTTATGATATCTCCCATGAAATGCATCGTAGAGTATCTGAGCTGGCACGTATGCTCCAGCAGTCTCGTTTGTTGGGTCATAGAGATAGCTATAATTCTACAGATGTAGCAAGAGTTAGATAATCATCACCTGATGCCAATGTCACAAGGCAAAGGGTGCGGAGTGCACAGTAGGGTACCTGAATGCTGAAAGTGAGTGCCAAAATGTAAGCCCAACCGAGAACTGATATGATGCCTATACTGGAAAGAATGGCAATGGGTCCGTTCTTGTCTGCCCCTTTAGTCTCTTCGGTGAGATGCGCCGCTGCATCATACCCGAAAAGAGCATACTGGCTCACAAGTAGTGATAAAACGACCGCATAGGGCTTTTGTGATATGCCAGTCATTTCAGGGTCCATCTCGAAATGGGAGAAGACGAAGGAAGCTGGTTGGGTGGTCAGAGCTACAAGAGGAAGCATTATAACAATGGCAATCCCACCAATAACCTAACAAATTTATCAGCAAAATATATCAGGCAGTCAACAAGTAACTTCTACTTGATTCGTGGAAAGCATCCATGTTAAACGAAAAAGCATGCAAGCAGCCTAGCTCGAGGAGATCAAAAGTACCTGCCACCATATTGAAATCACATCTAAAATGGCAACAACTTGAAGAGTGAAAGTGTTTAGCACAGCCCAGACAACTGTTACCCCAACGTACATACATAGAAACAACCACTTCGGGGCGAAGTAACCTCCGTTTTTGTTGGTCCCTGTGGACAACAAGATTATATTCTGCACGACTTGTGCCCCTGCATATGCCTACCAAAGGGAAGGGAAGCGTCAGAGACTGATAATCTAGAAGGATCCGTCGATTCTCACAGCATGGTAGACTCAACTGACCTGAGTGCCTGTTCCAGCAACAATCCCGATGGTTTCAAGCCACGCACAGCACCATGAGGCAAGAGGACCCCACTTGGGTCCAGCTAGATGGGCAGCCCAAAAATAAAGCGATCCTGTGGTCTGTTTCATTTACAATCAGGAGAACGTCAGCACTAAAAATCTCGAGCCTGAAACTGGAAAAACCAAGAGGTATTGGAACATATACCAGTCCAGGTAAACCATTATGCTGTTATTTCCACACCGGATGTAGTTCTTAGAGCATTTGCAATGGGTCCCTAAATCATTCTCTATCCCCAAATTGGGGGAATTTGACAAAAAAGTATGTGTGCAATGGATTCTCTATCCCTATCCCTGTCTCTATCTCTATGTCATTCCTTATCCTTCACTTCCTCAATTCTAGGAAATCATAATCTCATTCCCTATACATATTTTACTCTTATTTTATACTATTTCAAATTCAATAAAAATAATTATTATTTTAAATAAATTTTTTGAACTCAGGAATTATAAATTGAAAAAATAAAAAAGATCATAATTTATTTTAAAAAGATTTTTTAATTAAAAATTAAATTAATTTTAATGTTCAGTATCACAAAAAATATAAAAATCAATATCAAAATTTATCATATGAAAATAAATGTAAAAATCAATATAAAAATTAATGTATAAAATCAATATAGACAATCGATATAGAGAATCTGTTGGATGACTGAGTTGAAAACTGGATTCATAATGACATTGTATCGCTGTATTATAGGGACATGAATAGAGAAACGGCTGCAAATGGCTTAAGCTGCGTACTTTATCTCTAGACCCATATCAACTAGAGCAGATCACAATTCAAATCTCAAAGCCGGATCCAAATGGTAACTAATCCCAAATACGCAAGTGGCCATGACCAGAATCAACCTTACAGGAAAAAATGTAAATGGAAATTTAGATTTTGTGGATCTCAAGTTTAGGTAGAACCATAAAAAAAGGAAATCTTGCCGAAATTATGACAGGATGGAGAATATGATCAAACAAAAGACAAAAACAAACCGGGAAAGAGGAGCAGATCTCAGCCATGGCAACGCCAACAAAACAAGTGAAAAACGCGACGACGACCCACCCCCACACCAGACACGCTGGCCCAGCGTACTGCAAGCTTAAACCATAGAACGGAGTACTCCCTGCGAACAGTGTCATCGTTGAGAAAGCTATCGCAATCGCCTTGAACAAAGTCTGCAAGAAAATATCGTCACCAACAAAAGAATCATATCTTAATAACCCATCATCTCGAGAAGGAAAATGGCAAGCGAATTCAATTAAGAAAGAGGAAATAATTCACCATTTCCCTCCTGAGTTCTTGCTTGTAGCCGAGCTCATTGAGCCTCTTTTCCCCTGAATCCAATACCACTTCTTTCTCCATCAGCGTTTGCTTTCGACTCTCCACGGAATAACAACGATGTATAGAGAAACCAACGATTGGAATCAAAGTCTAATCAGCATAGTCGAAGAGAACAGATGCTATCAGATAGTGGTGAAGGGGTAGCTTCTTGCCTTCTATTTGAAAATAAGCAGTCGGTGAGATGCTGTTGTTGCATGATTTTTGGTTCTTGGAGTATTATATTATTCCTATCAAGTTTCTTTTTGACCAAAGAAAATATCATTTCGATCTTCCAAAAAGGACTGCGCAAAAGATTCCTGATATTTAGCTAGTTGAATCAATGAAATCTTACTACCACGAAGACTGGCATAAAATTACCTTATCATGGCTAGATTCAGCGAAAAATAAATTACATAGCTGTAAAAAATAAAACTAATGTTATCACACGCAGAATTTTAGTTTTTTTTTTTTCCAAAACAAATGGCATAGAAAATCAAATCACATAAACTCTAGTTATGAAAGTGGAAAAAGTGTGAATTTGTCACCCGTAATTTGACTTTTGACTCCTGGTGGAGGGAATCACACGCCTCCATTATCATACTACCGGATTTAGAAATAATTATCAGAAACCCACCACTGTTCAATTCAAACTTGCTAACTAAAAATATCAAACTCTATCAGTAGCTATCAGCTTTTTCCCCTGAACCAGAAGCAAAGGTTAGTTCTTCCCTAAAGCAACAAGACCAAAATTCGTTGTATCGATGAAATTCATCACATCCATCAAGGAATTCGTCGGTATCAAATACAGCCCCATGCTAATTGGATATTTGTGAACAATAATGACACCTGCTTTGATATAATGACAATTAACAACTTAAACCAAACTTACAATAGAAATATAAAATCCGAGGGATTAATTCGAGTGGGTCATGAAACTTCAACACCCAAGCATGTTATTGTCATCTTAACCCCATTCAAAGATAGAATTCGAATCCATGAAAACCATTTTTTTAAAAGCCATTTCAGTTTCAAATACTACCGCACTATGTATTATACACAAAATCTGCCATCATTCTAGTGCACATGATTTGACCTTGCAACTTGATACACTCATACCCAGCATTTGACACAATTGTTTGACCTAATGCTTGGAGTTTTGACTATCACATGAAAATGAAGTGAGGCTAAAAATCAAAGCATCTGACTTAGAATCACAAACATTACCAAAAAAAAAATTAAAAAAAAAAAGAAAAAAAAAAAGAGCAGCAATCCAAATTACTAGAGAGACAACCTTTATGATTCTCGCCATGGATGAGCGCTTGTCCACGAACTTCCTTGAACTTCTACATAATTGGATTCACGACTACACCAACAAAATCATCCCCTCTCCAGCCTTTCTTCACCTCCTCAACCAAAAGCATTGGAGAAGTCAGATGAATTGATATCGGCATTTTAACTTCAATCGCTTAACGAATGACATGAAACACTAAAATGACATCAGAACAGACACTGCAAAATAAACATATTTTTGCGACTATCAATTCCCCAGCCGTCGCTAATTAACAATGGAAAAATTGATGTCTGTCGCAAACTTATTTTAGCAACGGATACCAGAATAACATTTGCCGTCGCAAATCAGCGATGGAATATCATAATCGGTCACAAAATTATAATTATATCCGAAATTCGAATCAGTTTTCCGGATTCCCCAAAATTATACATGTGCTTCGCCTTCGTTCGTCGCCCGCCGCTTGTGTGCATCGCCTCACCGCCGTCGTCCGTGTGCCTCGCCGCCTCCGTTCCTCTGTCGTGCAGCCGCTGCCGGTTTCCCCCAATTCCCGAATTGAGGCCCATTTCTCAAAATCCGTCGCCGTCCGTGTGCCTCGCCACCTCCGTTCGCCTCTGTCGTCCCGCCGCTGTCGGTGCCCGTTTGCATCTCTCCGTCGGGCCGCCACAACCACTACATTTAAAAATTATAAATTTCTTGATTTTTACTTTGTCGTTAGATTTGATTAATTATGTTTAATTATTGTTGGTTCATTGTGATGATTGATGGATGATTGGAGGAATGTGATTTTTGGGTTAATTTGAGTTGGATGCAGGATGATGGGAGAAACATACTGGTTGAATGTGGGATGATTTCGTTGATGATGGTTAGGTGTGGTTGATTTAGATTATTTTTTGCTAAAACTATAGGGTGAATGGTTCATGTGAAATAAAGGATTTTATTTTCGATTGAATGAGGTGATTAGGTTGATTGTTTGTTGGATATGTGATGTGAGATATTTGATTGATGGTTGTTGGATATTATTGATTTGGATTTATTTAATATAAAAATTTAGAAAAGAGGATGACGATGACGATGACGATGAAAATGAATAGAATACACACCAACACATATAATTTTTAGGTATATATAATAAAAATCAATACATTTTACAATCCTTATCCTTTCTATATAAGTTTTTCATTTTATGTTTCTCCTAGTTGATTATAAGTTTTTATCTGTTTCATTTTTCACTTATAGATGTCATGACGAGACTCTGGAGATGTACAGAAGATACTGATCATTCATAAAAAGCAATAGGTAAATTTTATAAGTTATACTTCCTTTCTTTGATTTTTCTCTTATATTGTAGATGTCAAATATATACAAATTTCTTAAATGAACACTAAATATTCTTAAAAAAATAAATATATGTAAGAAACTGATGATTCACCCCGTCAAACAACGACATAGGAGAGGAATGTGTGATTTTCACGAGATCGGGTTGAAAGAAACGGAGGATTTGTATATGGACGAGAAGATGTCTATGCCTATCTATCGATGAGTGACTCACAATAGATGGATCATTACCATACAGGAGCCTATTTTCAGAGGAGAAGTTGCTCATCAGTAGTCTGCTCCACGAGCACCTCCACGACGAGATTCGACGTCGTCATCGTCGATTTCTCCTTTCAGCTGTTTCACCACCAGTTTCTTTATCATCAATTTTTCTCAAATAAATAATGACGGTGTGTTCTTTTTAATTTTTTAGGTTTTATGATCACTATGTGGTATCTCATGTCACAGAGTCCTTTGAGAACTGTTATGTTAGTCCGTTGACATGTTACATCGATATTTCTAAATGAACGAGGAATAAGATGTAAGGGTATTTTGGGGTAAGAACTAAAATTATAGAAATATATTTAATTAGTTTTTATATAGTTCTAATTATCATCATTAATCATATAATTAAAATAATATTTTTAAAAATATAAGATATTTTTGAGTATTATTTTTTTTATAAATATAAAGATTTGAAATAATTTTGATAAATATTAAAATTTAAAATAATTATAATAAAAATCTCATCAATCCTTACCACAATAAAACAAAACACACAAGCAGGTGTAATTCTCAATATTCATCAACGGTAATTCTTGGTGTGAGAGGAAGATAACCAACAAACGTGGCAACAGGCAATCCATGGCAGCCACCTTCCACTCATCGACCAAACTCCACGGCGCCGATCGCTTTCATTTAGAACCCTTTTTGCACAGCGGCGACCAATTTCTCCGATTCGATCATCTATCGTCTCAAAATCCACAGCAACACAGATCTCGTAGATTCAAATGTCGTCGATCGTCATGCGATTCTCCTCTCGCCTTTTCCTCCCTGTAAGTTCATCCTCGCAAATGTCTATCGATCGACTTCATTTACGATTTTCGTTAGGGTTTTGGCATTGAGTTTGACTTGATTTGCGGTTTCGTGTGCCGGATTTCGAATCGTTATGATGATGATCATGAGATGGTGGTGATACTGATGATAATTAGATTGGCGGTGGCAAGATGGTGTTCGCAATGGTGATTTGCTTTCACTTTGTTTGTTGTGTGATTGAGCTTGCTGTGATAGTTGAATTCATTGTTTAGCTGCGAGACATTCGTTATTGTTTGCATAGGAAGTCTAATGTGGTGGTTAAGTTGTCGAGTGGAATCTGTTGTAGCAATAGAGGATAGGAGAGATGCAATGTGACTGGTAGAGACTTGAAAGATGATTATATGACTACTAATGTTGGCGATTGACTTCTCTGTGCCTGTTTTCTTGGTGTCGTGGCCTAATGATCAATGGCAATTTTCTGATGATCATTTTTTTGATTATGCCAAAATGGTTGGCAATATATCAGAGGTTTGACTTGAGACTGGTAATCGGTCATATAACATTTTCAATGCCAAAGGTTGAGCTCGGTGTTACATTTTTGATGTCTCAGTTAATTGATTTGGTGATCCTTATGTTTGTGCATTTGAAGTCTTACATGCGGAGTTCAACTGTTATAGCAATCTCATAAGATTGTTTTAGCGGTTTTGCTTGATTATGTCTCCAGAAACCTAATTGATTGATTTTACAGAATATCACGAATCCCTGGGAAATTATGGGAACCATGCTCCATGGTATGTTAACAATCATTTTTGGCTGAAACTACTTATTCTTCATGTTTTGGAATGTGAAATGTGCTCAAAGAATTGCACGAATGAAAATGTTTGCAGATGTGATTCCCTCAACAAGCAAAACTAGGCAATCCACAAGGATAATGAGGAAAACCGGAGTGCGTGGCGTCAGATTTGTACAGACTTCTTTTCGGATCTCAATTCCTGGAGTACCTTCAGCAAACAAAGAGAAAACCACTCCAAATTTGTCCAAGGACAAGAATGTGGTTCCTTATTCTGCTCCTCCTAGCATGAAGGATCTTGATCTTTTGCATCAATTCTTTGATCAGAGGTGTTGGACATGTGTATATGTCATTTTTTTCTTGGCATCAAGTTTTCAAAACTAAGATCTATGTCATTGTTTTGATGGTTTCTAGAAAAATGAAATAGTTGTTTTTACTTAGTTTTTAAATTGTATACTGCAGCACCAAGCTTGTAGTCTTGACTGGAGCAGGTATGAGCACAGAATGCGGAATTCCCGACTACAGAAGGTAAGACTTGTTTTTATTGCTCAACCATCTAAGTTAGAACAGTTATGTGGTGCTTAATATCGAAGAAGGTGCTTTGTGTATTCCAAATGGAATAGAAGGAAAAGAAGTTCCTTTTGATGAAGCAAATCTATGCATGATTGGTTCATTATTTCCCTCTGTTATCATAGTCAGTCTTCATATAAACAAAGAAATTGTAAGGATCACCCATGTAGGGTTGTTTGGCAATCCTTATCAGTCATTCAATATTATACTCATAGATATGTTGTTTCCTAAATTCGTATTGAAACGAGTATCCAAGCAAAGGTGGAGTTGTAGATGGAAATTGCATTTCAGCAACCATTCTTACAGAAATACTTCCTGGGTGGATAATTGACTACTTCATATTTATTCTCTTGCAGTCCAAATGGTGCTTATAGCACTGGTTTCCGGCCAATTACTCATCAGGTGATCTGAAGGCATGTGCTGTATCAATATGTTTGTAGTTCTCAATGCCCTCGATACTGATACTTGCATGGTAGTTTCGAAGTTCTCATCTAGTAACCACATTGACCAGGAGACCTAAAAAATGGGCTGCTTTTTCAAGGTTGTGACAACCACATCCTGGATTTCTTGGTGTGGTTTATTCTTGAAAGTAGTGTAAAAGCGTTTTCTATTATTGCCTGGAGGAGATTGAAAGGACAATGTACTAAAAATTTTCAGGTGAAAACAATACCCACTTATATCGTCTTGCTCAGCTTCCCGTTTATTTTGTTTCTCATCGTCCGAGAACTACTATCCTGAATTTAGGATAGTGTAAGCCTTCTACATCATCATTTTTGTCAAGGTGGAGTTGGAAGAGCCTGTTATGGCTTGAAACTCCCAGTTCTTCGGTGAAAAAATATATATATAAAAATTCATATATAAAAGAAATAATGTTCCCATCTCTGCTCACATTTCATTGTTTATTTGGTCGTCAAATTGATAGGAATTCATCAGATCTAGCAAGGCTCGCAGGCGATATTGGTCGAGGAGCTATGCCGGATGGCAAAGGTTTACTGCAGCACAGCCTGGTCCAGGCCATTTCGCATTGGCATCTTTAGAAAAAGCAGGAAGGATAAGTTTTATGATCACTCAAAATGTCGACAGGTAAAAGAGTAGGAAGATCTGTATTTTATTTTGCAGATGGCAGAGATATAACGTGCTTCTTCATTTTTTCTTTCTCAGGCTACATCATCGGGCTGGTAGCAGCCCACTTGAGTTGCATGGGACTGTGTACATCGTACAATGCATAAAATGTGGATATTCCTTCTCTCGACATTCATTTCAGGATCAATTGAAAGCTCTCAATCCAAAGGTTTCTTGTTCATTCAAAACACTGTTCCTGCATTTTTCTACCATGTTATCTCTTTAGGTTTATATTTGGAGAATTTTTTTTATATTTTGAGCCTTATTTCATATTTTGTTATGCTGCAGCGATTCCTTGGATCTCATTTTATGTCCATTATGGATATTTTCTTCCATGTTCTTTGGTCTCGCTCTTGATGAAGCAAGTTAATGATAATTTTCCAGTTGCATTTTGCAGTGGGCAGCAGCATTAGACAGTTTGAAAATCGACAAGGCTGGCTCAGACAAAAGCTTTGGCATGAGGATAAGGCCTGATGGTGATATCGATATTGATGAGAAATTCTGGGAGGAAGATTTTACCATTCCCACGTGCCCAAAGTGCGATGGTGTACTCAAACCTGATGTGAGGCTCTTTTTTTCTGTTTATGGTTTTCACAACAAAAACTACGTGCTTGTTGGCTGCTGATGAAATTAGTTTTGTCAAGGAGTTCAGAAACTGCGGAGCTCCCGGCTTATATCTTTAGACAGCTTGGAAACTGTTGAGAGTTTTTCATTTGTTGATTAATGTTTTCGAGCTGCTACTTTGAAGGTTGTTTTCTTTGGAGATAATGTTCCGAAGGGCAGGGCTGATAGAGCTATGGAAGCTGCAAATGAATGCCATGCTTTCCTTGTTGTCGGGTCATCTTTGATGACAATGTCTGCGTTCAGACTTGTCAGGTAGTGATTATTTTGATTTCCCTGATTCTTCTCTTCTTATGCCATGTTTATGACTGGATCAATGTCGAATCCTAGGCATGAGCTACCATCAATAACTATGCATAGTAGAGATTTTTTGGTCATTTTATCGAGTAGTCTTCAGATAACGCTTGGTAGTAGCCAAAAGCAAATATCAACTTATCTAAAGAAATTTTCTTGACGGTAATACAGAATATGCCTTTGGCAGGGCTGCGCATGATGCTGGAGCAGCAACTGCGATTATTAATATTGGTGTGACAAGGGCAGATGATTTTGTGCCTCTGAGGATAAATGCTAGATGCGGTGAGGTAGTATTTCTGTATATGCTATCGGCCATCTCACTATACATTGTTAGTTGCTTTATGTATCTGCTCTTACTGTGTTCATTTTTCCTATAGATATTGCCAAGACTGCTTTAGCATTGGATCTCTTGGCATCCCTGCAGCTTCATGATCATTCGAACGAGGTGCTTTTTCATCCTTGTTGTAACTTCGTTTAGATGAAAGAACATGCTGCCTTTTAGATGAGGCTTCAGAAATTTAGGATCTCCAGTTAGTTTTCTCACTTCAGATAAGCTAGAAAGGTTGGGAACGTAACTAATAAGATGATTTATTGCTCTTGTTTATGCTTTTTCAGGCAGCAGGAAACACGCAAGTGACGCCTTTATGGGATGAGATCTTGAAATGGTGTTGCATAGAATTGGGCAAATTGACTCATCAGCCACTTGGGTTGCATGTAATTTTGTGTCCAGTGTAATGTATTGCTGTTTAATTGGTGCAACAGGTTGGCATTTGGAGGGCAGGCCATATGATACAGGTTCAATTCACTATAACTTTAGTTGCAATGCAAATAACTGTACGAACAGGTTTTACAATCACTTCTTAAACTATATGGAATTTTAAGGAACTGCTTGTTTCATACATTGTTGGGATCATAAGTATCAAACAGTAGTGAACGTAGCGACCAGGTTACAGCATAGAGACATGTGTTACAGCAGGTTCCAACTACATAGGTGCCACGTCGCAATGGAATGCGTGCCGTCCTGAATAAAGGTGGTCTGTCGCACCTCTCTACGAGTTGAGGCTCATCTTCTCTTCAATGCCAGATTTTGTGAATCGTTGCCTGAGATTACAGAGGACGTCTTCTATTTTCACACCTTTTAGTGCGAGAAAGACCATTGAGTGGTTAAGAACATCAGCCATCTCGGAGGCAGCTCGAGACTTCTTTTCATTGTCCTCCAATGTCTGGCACAACTCGTTGGCTTCTTCCCTGAAATGAAATGATATCATATCAAGAATACACACAGTGAAACACAACTACAGCTTCAGTTCAGAGAACACAAATGGCATGCAAGATGATAATTAATTGCTCAGATATGAATTTTTAAGCACAGGGTTTACCCAAAAGAGGCGACAAAGGAATTTACATGTGACACATGATGGACTACGACAGATGTCTGGAATGGAGAAAGGATCTTGACCGACTCCATTAGTTACAGCTTGTAGACAACAAAGACAAACATCACAGATGAGTTACCTGATTTTTGAGCATAGCAAGGCAGGATCGAGCAATAACTTCTTTGTCCATGAAGGTTTCCCAACTCCCTGGGCCAAAAGTTCAGCCTTTCCCTGGAGAATTGTTGATTCCAAAGAAGGTGGTTAAGGACAACTCGTTTTTTCAACATATCATAAACGGAGTTGCAATCAAGAAAGCTTTCTAGATTCTTTTCTTTTCCCTCTTGTTCGATCCAGAGGAGTTAACCTTTACCTCATCCAACACATTGGAAACAGAAGTATAGTAGCATGTCTCGGCTCCAGTGTAGCACGTTGGTCCGTCTGGTTCTTCAAGGTATATGATCTAACAGAGGTAGAAAATTTTAAACCAGTGAGCACGTTGATGAAATCACATACAGAATCACGGTCGCAATCCAGAAAGCTATCGTGCACGTTGATGAAATTCATGGATGTCTCCCCCTTTTCCCATAACTTGGCTCTTGATCTGCTGCAAAATGTCGCTTTACGAGAGGAAACAGTTGTGGCCAGCGCATCCTGCTCACAAAGCCTTGCATTAAAATGGCTCCAGTATCAACATTTTGAGCAATAGCCACTGCCAACCCCTTGTTGTCCCACTTGACACTGTCTAATAACTTCTCAACGTAAATTTATCACATTCATCCAGTTACCTACCACATTAAGAATAAAGAATCAGAAAGTAGAAGAACTAGCTACTCAGAATGAGCGATATAAATTATAAATAATCAAGTTTGATGTGCTGAATGAAAAGAAAAAAGAACACATGACTATTAGAAATTTAGAGTCCATATGTACCCCATTTTATCTGAGAAGAGATTAATGGGCAACGATGAACACTACCAATTAATTTTCCAGACATTCAACGGTCAAAACCACATAGTAGCTGGTGGCAGACACCTGCCTATATCTGGAAGCTAAATGGGATGTCAGAGTAATGACACAACCATATATTAACATCTCAAAATTTCAAGCACGCTGCATTTCTCCAAGCAAAGGTATCAAGGTGTATCTCAGAGAAAAACAAATCACTTAGGTATACACATAAAACTGAAGTACAACTAATTTATGTGCCAAATATCCATGAAAGTTATCAAATCTAATTGCCTTGTGTAGGTGAAACTACACACAGGATAACCACATAGTAACATCCCATTAGCAAATTTAACTTCCCAGGAAAATCCATGCAACATTTCAAAACTAGCAATCCTGTGCAGGTTGGGTGAAGGCAAAACTAGGAGTGCATGAGCATATAAATATAGAGGCAAAATGGCAATGCCGCACTAGGCATTTATAAGAGTGCATGAGCATATGAATATAGAGTCCAGATGAAGCTCAAGTAATAATTGAGTCAATATTACCGGGAAACGATGGACGCCTACAGGAGAAACAAAGGAAGATCAATGAGAAACCCATCGATCCTCCTCTATCTTTCTCCATATTGAATCTTCCAGACATGTAACGGCTCCTACATATCTTATTTATGTAGGGACCTGACTAATTCTGGTTGTAAACTTAATTTGATCTCATCAATACATTCAGACGGAATAGATGGACTAAAAAACAGTATTCATCTCTACCTAGTTGCCACACAATCTATCATCCATTTCATCTCTTCCAATGTGAATCCTATAAGCTCCATAAAACAACATTTTCCACTTCATTGACTTTTTACACGTTTTCACCAAGATCGCTGCTCGATATAAGTTCGGTATCGAATCAACACGGGAATGAGCCACATATATTATTGTGGTGCACATATCGAGTTGATTCGAGAGAGAAAGTCCAAATATATATACCTTGGATGAAAGAGCGAGATCCTTCTCCGCCTTCGACGAACAGGCCACAACGCTGCTCCGCCTGCTTCCACTGGACAACAGCATTGCGGGATTCCTGCCAGAGGCTTCTCGTTGGAAGAGAACACTGGCGCGAAAGCATCATAGAATTCCCCATTTCACTGCAAAAAATCAAACGCAATCAGATCTATTTCACTCACAGAAAACAAACGATACAAAAGAGCAAAAAGGAATACACAAGCTATGGTTAAACTCACAAATCGGAATTGTAATGCGAATTGATCAAACGACTAACTCTTTCGAGCGATCAGGTCGTGACGAGAAGAGTCGAGATCCAGCGCGGTCGAGTCGACGAAAATGGTGAGCAGATGGCGCCGCTGTCGATAGAGGCGGAGTCAGATTGGAACAGAAATGACGCGACTTGTGGATTGAAGTATGATAGTTATAGTCGATCGCCAAACCCTAACTTGGCTGCAATGACTATATTGCCCTTCGGCTGAAGGGCATTGTCCCACCACTCCAATTTTAAAATATTAGCAGTGTTATGAGTTTTCACCGTAAATTTTCAAAAATCAAAATGAGTCATATTAATATTATTTTTATATAAAAAAAAATCAAAATAATCATTATCTGATATAGTATATATATTTTTTGAAATTATTATAATAAATCTCTCATAATAAAAAAAAATTTCTTCACCAAATTTCACATAAACTCAATACACACATAAACTCGTATGTCGTATGAAACTATTTTATATATTTTAAAACAGTGAATTATAACGTTACATATTAATTGTATTATTTATTATGTATTTGGATTCGTTATTTTTTTAATAATAAATGATATAATACGAATATCATTTTATCTCAGGATTACCGTTAGTGACATAAAAATATGTTTAATATTTTACGATAAATTTATTAAAAAAGTTTTATTTATTTATCCCACAAATTATTCGTAATATCATCATTTTTTAACTTATGCATACAAAGAGTACCATTTTTTTTAGAACGGGGAGAGAGCAATTACAAAGATGGATATTAACAAGTAATAGTGTCATCAATAGTAAGGGAACAACATTGGTGATTTTATCTACAGTGTGTCTCTGATAGCATGTTAAAATGTGCATTGTCCAATGGGCCAATACCTTTGTCCAAATTACTACCAAGTCAATCGACAGTGAGATCGCTCATCCCCTCTTTTGCACTGTCAATCAACAATCATCGAAGATTCACCATAAAACCACAGTTCATGACTTCACTCTCCAGCCGATCTCCAACAAAGAGCCTAGGATAGAACAGCAGACTCATGATACCCCGAAAACCAGGTTGATGTCCTCTTGTGCTACTGATAATTCTTCACTATACACGTATAATCAATTGCACGAAGATACATCTACAAGAAGAACTAAAAACGAATCTACAAAAACAATTCAATTGGATGCCCCCGAAGCAACTTGACATTGACATCATAAGAATTAAAAAAAACCTTACCGACAATTTGTTATTCTTGCCGAATTAATAGCACTACAATTAAAGAAAAGAATTTCATTAAGAAAAAGAATGAGAAAAGCTATAAAATTGAGCCAAGAAACTAATACAAAAGGACTGAAAATACAAATTGCAAGTCGCATTTACGACAAAGAAAAGGCACAGATCAAACGGATAGAGCTCCCTGAAGAGCTCGGGATCAAAATTTAAAACGACATCATTCTCATGGATGCGATAAAAACAAGACACATCAAAAATCAAGCAAGCCAGGACTAGAACTTCAGAATGTCATTCAGAGAGAGTTACCAAGATTAGCACAAGTCAAGATAGTTGTTGCACATTTCGCTTCTGGCCGAGGTGATGAGACAAAGCCTAAAGGAGCATTAACATAGTTTTGCTACTATTTACTTAAATTGGACAGACGCTACAAAGACTGGCCTACAAACAAAAACTGCCTCGGCGCCTACGCCACCTTGGTCACCGCAATTTGTGATGCACAAAAACCAGTCAGTTGACTGTACTTGACGATTTCAGAGCTGCCCCGGTGAGATGTCAGCTACGAAGAATTCTCCTCGACAGCCTTGTTGATTTCCTCAATGTGCTCGCGAAGTATATTCCACTTCAAAGAGAAAGGTAAACATGGTCAGCAAAAGGATAACAATCAGACAATAAGTATAGAGCAAAAGATAATACTCTGTATGGAAGAATATCTACCTGATCCATGGTCAGTGAAATACCTGTGAGAGATGAGATCAATCAGTAAATGTAAGGCACGCAAAACAGAGTAAAGCGGAAAGCCATTCCAATGGAAGAGAACAACAACTAATGGAAAATGCATATAGAGAATCACGTTCACAGATGTGAATGTTGTACTTCATGATGTTACTGGCCTCACATAAAAATGATGTTGCAGGTATGAGTGTGCCACACCAGCTATTGGTGAATGCAACAAGACTATCCATTCAACACGGAAAAACCAAAACATTTGACATTAAAGGGAGTCGGCAAATAAATCTTTAAAAATATCCAAAGCATCAAATGGCACACTGAAATTTCAACTGAAGTACACGCTAGCAGAAAATGTAGTTTAAACACTGTTTGCAAGAGAAACCGTAGATAGCCAAGGCTCAACAAACCCTCACTCAAATTCCGCATCCCTTTTGTCAGAGTATATGAATACTTTGGTTCAGAAAGGACTATTTGTGGAAGCTATCATGCTCTATCCACATCATAGGATGTTTAACTAACCAACTAGCATCATATCGAACAAATTTGAAAAGAACCAAAAGGATTATGCCAAACCTACAAATTCACCATTCAGGCAGCTGATGAGCACTTTCAATGGACCTTCCAGTATTTCTTACGGTACTAAAGATTTTACGGATCAAAACTAGGTCCCTAACTAGTTGAAAAAAACAGCATCATTTCCCATGACTCTCAGTACTAGAAATATCACGACATGGAACAAACCAAATCTGGATGAGGTGATGCATATAGAGTATTTTCAAGTTTCAAGGAGCAGGTTCACAACGAAATGCAAAAGGCATCCCCTAACTGACCTTTTGCATCTAAATCCAACAGGCTAGTTACTGGATTCCCCTATTGAACATTGGGAATATATATAATCAAAGTTCTTACAGATATCTATGTTGGTGACATTATGAAGACCAAGTTGCCTCATTTGTAGCTTGCCTAGCTGCCAGCTAACTCACTAACAGCAATTAGATCAAATAACAGCTAATTATTACTCCAAAATCAGGACAAACTATCATATTGGTTTCTTCATTCCAAATAATTCAGATACTTAAATCACCCCAGATCGATAGATCTAGAAACATAGATCTAGCATAATCATTGTCTAGATTTGCACCCAACATGAAGCTGACATGTCCTATTTCTGCCAAGACTCTAGGCTAGAACAATCTTAAGAAAAAATTATGGTAACGATAAACCAAAGCAAGAAGCACCAGAAACATGCATGTTAATGTGATCGAATAACACATCAAGAAAAATCCTTCAAAGCTATGGGGTTAAAAAGATCACCAAAAGGGGAATGCTATGAACAAGCATTTTTCAGCCGTGACTAGAAAACACTCTTTCATTGGTCGATTTTCCATATTCAACATACATAAGAGCCCAGAAAAATACTCAAATTCAAAAGATAGATGAGATAATTTAGAACTCCAGAGAAGTGATAACCTCTAACATTCATCTTCACACCACAAGTAGAAAACCTTCACCAATTCCCAATCACACATTCAAAGGCTTCAAAAGCGTCACACGTGTACAAACACACAAGTACACACACTAAATATATCCCTAGACTTCAGACACATGAACGATTTAGCACCTTCAACATCTTAAGCACAACTGCAGAACGCAAATGGCACTAAAACTCACGGGATCTAACACAAACGATGACAACAAAACCCTATACTGCGAACGACAGGTGAATATCCAAACCCTAAACCAACAATCAAAACAACATCCGCTCGAGAAACAGAGATTCACAGAAAAAGTGACCACAGATGACAGAACCAAAACCTTTCTTCCCAGGCATTTGCTTTCCATCCTTGACATAGAACTCACGAATATCAACCATTATCTTCCCGTTCCAGTTCCTCACCGCAACCCGCCGATTCTTCGAGATCTAAAACACACATACACATACACTTCAATCACCAGCACCAAAACCTCAAATCCAAAGCAAAAAGAGTTTTCAGCTTGCTCCACAGAATCAATTGCAACGAGCAGATGCAGAAGAGAGATAGAGAGTGAGAAACCTCGCAGACGAGGATGTCGTCGGAGCTCATCCTCGCGGCCTTCTTCGGCGGTACCTTGCCGCCGCCGTCCGAGTCGCCGCCGTCATCGGAGCAGGCCGCCGGTTCGTCTTCCTTTCGCTTTCCTTTGCCTGACATTTTTTCGCCGAAATTGGGGAGAGAAAGAAACGGAGAGTGGTGAGAATGTGTGTGAGGAGAAATGAGGGGTCGGGTTAGGGTTTTTTAAATTTGGATTCGCCGGCAAATTTCCCCTCTGCTTTTTTTACCTTGTTGATTGGGATTTTTCAGGATACAAGTCTTTGGGCTTAAAAAATCAGTTTAACATATGATACATTTCTAGTACGGTTGTAATTATCATGGGTAAAAATGTTAACATCTAAAATTTCTGAGTGTATCCGTTTGATTTTGATATATTTGATTTTAATATTATTTATTTATAATAAATAATCTTAATTTTTTAATGAAATTTATTGTTTTATGTTGTTACTCAACAATGCAAACAGAACAATAAAATGATAATCAACTTTTTCGATGTATACATTGTAGGATCATATGAGCTTTGATTTCACAGACTAAACTGATCCAACTATCCTCATATCAACTGATCATCTCCCTAATCTTTTTCTCCTCGGTGTATTTTGGTCATTGCATGCACTTGTGATTTGGGAGAACTCTTTTCAAACTAACGTAGAATAGAACAGATCACAGAGACTCTCATCTCCGATACCCAATAAAAAAACCCTTTTTACCAACATTAGGGTTTCCCAATCCCCAATCATCCTCCATCCCCTTCCCCTTCCAGTTATCTTCGGTTCATTGGTTCAATTGATTAGGTTTTCATTTTGGTCTCCGATTCATCGTCGATCAAGTCATAATTCCTGGAATCGACGCAGAATCGAGTCTAGGTTTGATGGGTAATATATTTGTGAAAAAGCCCAAGATCACCGATGTTGATCGCGCTATCCTTTCTCTCAAGACACAGCGGCGCAAGCTCGGGCAGTATCAGCAGCAGGTACTCGATCGTCTTTGGTACTTGGCTTTGATTCGATGGTCCGCGTGGTCAGAATCACTTTCGGTGCCAATTTGTTTATATGAGATCATTTGGATGATTTTTTTGAGGCTATTTGTTGTGATCGTTTTGTTTGGAAGTTATATTGATAGTAATGTTTGTTGATTTTGTTGGGTTATGCGTTTGATCAATATTTCAAGGATAGATTGATGTGTTGCCTGTGATCTCGAATTAGTGGGAGTGTTGATTGAACTCATTACGCGTATTATTCGAAGTTTGTGATCATAAATGTAAGATTTAATGAATCGGATGTGTAAGGAGCAATGTGTTCGAAATGGGTATCTGGGGCTGTGGTCATCTGTGTATGGGATCTACAACTATGGAATACTGAGTGAGGTGTGCTGCTTCAGCTCTTTTTTGAGGAAATCATAGTCTGATCATCAGAACAACTGGTTGATCTTCATTTCATTAATTTTGTACTGACTAGTTCACTAGTTGCTCTAATGTCCGTTTTGGAGGATTCATGTACGGCACACATGATTATCTAGTGATCTGCGAAGGGCATTACTAAGATTGCAGTTGCATCCTTGACACTCCTGGCTAGTAAACAACTGGGTACTGGCTTTATTGTTGTTTACCTTTCAATGCATATTCGTTTCAGCTCGAGGCTGTCATTGAAGCTGAAAAGCAAGCTGCAAGGGACTTGGTACGTGAAAAGAAGAAAGACTGTGCTCTGCTAGCACTGAAGAAGAAAAAGGTCCAGGAAGAGTTGCTACAGAAAGTTGATGCGTGGCTGCTAAACGTGGAGAAACAAGTGAGTGTCTTATTCCCATTTCTGTAATCCTGGATAGATATTTTCAATAATTGTTCGTATATCAGTTGTTCTTTTGTGGGTCTTTATATCGGTTTAATGTTTCATGCAGTAACAACATATGTTGTCTTGTTTAGTTGGCAGATATTGAATTAGCAAGTAAGCAGAAAGCTGTTTTTGATAGCTTGAAGGCAGGTAATAGTGCTATCAAGGCCATGCAAAGTGAGATAAACCTGGACGACGTTCAAAAGTTGATGGATGACTCTGCTGAAGCCAAAGCCTACCAAGATGTGAGTGAATATGTTCCTTGTTACCTATGGGCCTATGGCATGATTGTTGTCTTCATTGTACTATTGATGAATTCCTAGTGCACGTTAAGCATCATATCTATTTTTTAACGCGGAGTGGAATATTCTTGAAGTTATATCTAAGCATTTTATACGTATTGACCTGTTTAACTATTGATTTCCTAACTTCTGATCTGGACCATTTGGCTTCTCTTTAGGAAATTAATGCCATTCTTGGTGAGCAACTAACTGCCGAGGATGAAGAAGAAGTTCTGGCAGAATTCGAGAATCTTGAAGCACAGGTGCATATTTAGATATTATACTGCTGGTTCATTTCGCATATGTAGAAAGCCCATTTGACCTGTTGGAACGGTTTCAGTCGGGCCCGAACTTCCATCATATTTAGCTTATCTTAATTCTTTGTCTGTTGTTTTACTTTCGATCTATGTAGCTTACAATCCAAGATTTGCCAGAAGCCCCAGCACAGGTGCTTCCTCAACAAAAACCAGAGGATTTGGATTTGCCCGATGTGCCAACAAAGGCTCCGGTCTCCTCCAGCGCCAGTGCTGAGTCAGAAGTTCCTGAGGGAAGAAAAGGTATCTGACTTTCATTCGCCCTTTCTTCGTTCTCGTCCTTTTGAATTTCATGCACTACCGGTTTGAAGCGGACAATGAAATTGTTTCTAACTGGCGACCTCTTCTTTCCCTACATTCCACCGGCATGGTGTAGCTATCAATACAACTCTCACTTCTTATTTGATCTCGAAACTCAGTAGAGAGGGCATAAGTTTCATACAAGTGGTGGGTTTGACTGTTTAAATCGACCATCGATCTTAAACTTTAGTTATCACTGAGATTTGAGACTTGGGCTCAATACAGAACCCGTCAAACTATCATGCTTTAGTTCAGCTAGTATTGGCTTTTTTTCTCTCTTATACTGACCCTATGAATATGGTGACTGTTTTTGTGTTGACAGTTATGGAAGAGCCATTGGTTGCATAGCCATCTCAAATGCATGGAGATATTCACCTCAAATTCCATGCCACATATCTGGAAGAATTTTGGAGAACTTGGAATGTTTTTAGATTTGAAAATCTGTTCTTTGTTAGACGTGTAATATACGACGAGATTTCCATTCGTTGTCACAGTACATTCCTGTGTAAATTTGGCTTAGCATCTGGAATCATACTTTCCAGGACTTCGTCGGCATGTATAGGTTCAACATTATCAGGATGTATGACTATTGATCCTCGACCATAAATGTTTGAATGGTATTCCGGTTTGATAGTCCAAGCGAGTTGTTGATGGCCGTATATTTAATTTTGTCAATGAGCTTCTGAGTATGTTAGAGAAAGCCATTGTCACGAGGAGTTCCCCCATAGTATAATCGCACCATCACTTCGTCGCATGAGTTATATGTTGCTTATAAATGTGGAAAATATCGAGGGGTTTATACCACAAGCAATGACATCCTGCCCAGAACTACAAGCTTTCCTTGAGATAGTATCAAAAGGATTAAAAAAAAAAAAAACCGGGGTATACAATATCATATCCAGAGAATCCTACGATTCTGAATCCACAACGAAGCGTCTACTCAATCACACTCGGGCAAGATACAGAAAAGGAAACAACATGACCCAAATCCTCGAGAGAGCTCAGAGCTATCTAGGATTTCCCCTCAATGGAAATCACACATTGTTTATGAAGCATATCTCAGTGATGACAAAGAAGTGCCCATATTTGCAAATCCAGTGAAGACATTTGAATAAGACTTGGTTAAGTACGAAAAATTGGCGATGGCGGGCAAAGCAGGGACCCTCCGACCTTTCTTCAGAAGGTCTTGCAAGTCCAGCCTCTGAAGCGTCAACACCGCCTTGGATTCTTTCCAAATGAAAGCAAGCATTCCATTTTCAAGCACAAAAAGCGAGCCGGGCTTTGATCCAGGATACCGAAAGCCATAACCATTAGCAATACCTTCACCAAAGAAAGCATGCTTAACAAGAACATGACGGTTATCTGCATCATTACTCCAATGGAACTGATCAACAGAAGTTTCATTAACATTAACAATGAACATAGCTGAACCATTTGGATGAAGCACATAATGGGTGCCTTCTAATATTTTGGTCGCGATAAGGAGTCGTCGTCCAGGGGACTCTTCATAATAGGAAAGAACAAGAAAGAATAATGCCTTTCCTGGCTTGTCTTCACTGGGGGTGCAGGGAGGCCAACCAAACATTCCGCCCCACAGTCCGGCATATTCTTGTCCTGCTTCTGGAGCCTGCATAGGCATCTTGTACAAAGCGAATCTACTTTCATGCATATTCGGCCATGCTCGGAATGAGGATAGCTTTAATGTCGAAGCACGAAAAGTCAATCCTATAGTATCTCCTGTTCTGAGAAACTCATGAAGATGAGCATGCTTACTCTCGCCATCCGAAGAACCATTCCTCGAAATTGTACCATTTGAGGTCGATCTTCTGAACATCAGTCTGAGGCTATCTTTCACATAATTCCCAAGAGTTCTCCTCATTGCATATTGAGTGCGGGTATCGTCCCCACTGCTGAGTGAGTTGCGAAATTCGCTGGAGCGATCTAGAAGCTTCCTCATGCCGCCCAAGTCTAATTGAGCACGGTAAGAAGGAAGATCAACACTAGCCGATGAATCAGAGGACCCTCCACCAAACTTATGCATTTTAAGTATTTGTGAACGTCGCCGTGTTAACTGCACTATCTCCCTCTCATGTTTCTCTTCCTCAGGATTTGAGCAAGGAAACAACGGGCCTTCTGCAGAATCACGGACCTCCAAGCGGACCTGGCTCGTTACGATCTCAAGCAACTTCCTTCTGTCAACAAAGCATAATCTCCTAAAAGGTACAGTCGGGCCATCTTCTTCAGAAAAGCTTAGCGACTTTGTGCTCCCATTCTCCGACCTAAATATCCTTTTCGCGACAACTTCATCAGATGGATGCTGATAGCCATTACCATGTGCCACATTTTCAACGTCCTGTTTCCTTGGCTCAACTTCGAGCAATAACACATTACACGTCTTCTCAATCGACTTCACAGATCCAGGATAAATGTAATTCTGATCCCGCTCTCTTCCATGCAAAACAAACACGGTCGAACCATCATCATCCCCCATAACTTCAAATACAGGTGCCCATAGAATAGGGCCATTTTGCATCCCCAAGGGACCTAGCTCCTGCGGGATGATCCGACACCCGACTACAGATACAAAACCAGGCATGACATGAACTACATTTCCAAGCTCCGGGTTCTGATGAACCCAAATACCAAGCAATGGCTTCACATTCACAAGGAACCTGCAAAGGGCCTTATAAGACAATACCGCCTTTCGCCACACAACAAGATCCTTCGAAGGCACCACCCACACAAGTTCACATTGGGTCAACCACAGCTTTTCGGACGACGTTACAACATTCAGGCCGCGGCAACACAGACTAAGATTACATATGTCCCTTGGAGAAAGAGACCGACCCACGACCGCAAACACATCATCGGGCAAATCTACTAGTAAGCTTAGACCACATACTTCAGAAGACATTGACAGTGAAAATGGATCCAAAAGCTCCCACCAGCCGGATGTCTCGCCTTTTGTTCAGGCAATCACAATCCAACACAGCAATCAAATCAACATACCATTGATCATACCAGAAAACAAATCCCAAATCATGAAAACAAGAAATCCCATTTCATGAAATTCCCTTTCCCTCAATCTAATAAAATTCAATGACCTAAGGATCTAATGGGCACATCTCAAATTCTCCAAATTTGAGTCCAAGATCACAACAAAGCAACCAAATTGAGGAAAAAACGAATTACTATCAACCAATCATAACAAACCCACAACTGGGTTTCACTTCGAACGCCCAATTCAAACCCTTACAAAGCTTCCTACAATCCGAAACGGAATCAGATCCATAATGGGTACAAATGAAATAAAAAATTTCAAATCAAAGTCTCAATTTTTATCAATAATAAAAATAGTTAAAAACCAACTGCATGGAGCATATACAGAATGAATTGACATCAAAAAATTGTGTGCATGAAATGATTTTGAGATCTTTGAGGCTGAGAGTAGATGGCGTGTGAGTTGCAGAGAAGTGTTTGATCTATGAATAATTGACGAAGACTTTGAAGATAGGTTTCTTCATATGTACTAATGAATAATTTAATGAGGCAAAGTGTCGTTAACTGAACTAAGCCCGTTTTTTGGGATTAATTTATTGGTCTCGAGTTCCCAAATGGGAATCAATTAGCGTTAGTGGGGAACCGGATACGATGACTTGAAATACGCCCCTGTTCAGCCTTGCTTTTCTCTTTTCCTTTCTGTTTTCAAAATAATTGCGTTGAAATAAGAAGAATTTTAATCGATATGGATATGTCTCACTATAGGTTAATAATTGTAACAGAATATTATTTGATTAGATCAAGAGAGCAACTTTCTCTTCAATATAGTGAGCAACAATTTCTGAATTCCATATTGTTACGAGTAAAGAATGTATTTTATCCACACACACACACACAAAACGAACGACACATGAAAATTGTGAGTGTGGGTAGCACTTCCTAAATTTTATCAGTTTCTTGAGTTCGGGGGATACGAGTAGCAATTGGGAAAAAAACGGATGCATGTAAATGGAGCAGCCAATGTAGAATAAACAGCTTAAAGAAAAAACTTTGGTCCCAGATGACAAAGACTTCGCCCCAACCAAAACTTGTAGTTTTAGGATGATTACTCTTGAGAAAGATGCCAAAAAGCGTCAAAATCATTTGATGATAGTTGTTGATACTTCGACACTCCAATGAACATTCATGGAAATCAATCCTGTTTTCTGCCCATAAAAAATTATAATATATACAAATAAATATAAATTTTATTTTATTATTAAATTATTTTTTATCGTTTCGTAATATATATTAGATTAAATTATATCTGATTTTCACGATAATTTTTTAACCGAGAGAATACACCTTTATGTTGTGGACAGTGGATTGAGTTTAATCTGGATTTCCTTACTCCTACTTCTATGTGTTTCAGTTATAAGTTCTGAAGGACGATTATCAGTAAATCTGTACTTCCAAGAAGCCGCACAAGATATTTTCTATTCTCGAATTCTAGTGTACAACAACCATTAAGTCATGTGTTCCTCGCAGTCGCAAGTTAGTTGCAGACACTTGCATTATTGTCGCGCATCAGCTTAAGATACATGTTCACCGAAGAATTTTCCCATCGAGACAACCTGCATATCTGTAAAATAGATTATTTCATGATAACATTTAAAATAAAACAATTAAGATATTTAATTTGAAATATCAAAACTATTATGTTCATACTAACATATATAAAAACATTAGACTTATAACATGGACGAAATTAAATCTTCACCATCAATTTTCAGACTTAATCATACAATTAATATTACATTATATAATTAAAGAAATCCTTTGTTCTAAATAACAAAATATCTCATACAATATCCTGATACTCTTCTAAGTTTCAGTGATCTTCTGTGCCACCAAGCTCATACAGATGATGAGAAATCCTCAATGGCCATCGAGGAAAGTTCATGCGGAAGTCAAGATTCTTTGACCAGAAGCCCTGTACAAAGTCGGCATCATCATCTTCGATTTGCCATCAAGGAGAAGAACAACACAGCTAAGAGAACCGGTGGCAGTAGATAAAATCATAAACAGAAAAATGATGTCAACCGAAGCCGCTGTATGTGGATCATATTCCCCTCTTATTTCTAGATATCATAGTATACAAATCTCACCTTCAATTTCCCTTCAGCGTATCATTGTTGTAGCAGTAATTCACTCAATCAAATCCAATAATCAGTTCCCACATCGTCAACCTCATTCGGATATGAAACTATCCGGTCGTCGCAAAAGTCATCTACATCCCAAATGTTCCTATATAGATTGACGTTATCCTCCTTGTGATTTTGGAATCTACGATGCTATCTGGAAAAAAAAAAGGCTTGATAATTCATGTCACAGTTCATCAGAGACACGCCCTACAAGGATTACGTACCTGTTGCAAAAGATAAATCTTATCAGTATCATTTAGATAGCTTTCCGCTTGCTCTTTCTTGACTTCTCTTTCCATCTCTTTTGATTTCAAGTGAGCTGCATAAGGTTCCAAGATAATCTGACCTCCAATGCACTTGTACATAATGAATCTGCGCAATCATTTGCATTCAATTAAGTTGAGAAGCCGACAATAAACAGAACAGCAAACATTAATACTGATACAAGGCCGAAAGCAGCATACCCTGAAAGTTAAAAAGAACAATTTGATGCATGTCTCCACTTTTGTTTCTCAATCGAAGCACTGCAGCACTGCATGTCTGAATCTGATCCAAATTCCCAAGTTAATGTCAGCTGGAATCAAATTCCCAAGTTAATTTCAACAACAACAAAAATCTGAATCTCAATTACTTGGCCAGGATGAGCAAAATATTCCCTCTTTTATCCATTGGTTCGTGATGCTCAAGATATCTTCTACAATAATCTTCAGATATCTATCCGAATAAGATAGATATTAGTTTTGAATTTATTTTTTGAACATTTCCCGTTTTTTTTCTGCAGTTACTAAACTGAACATACAAAAACATTATAGGGGCTGAAAACTTTGGAGCCACACATTAAACTTGTATAAAGAACTTATGAGGAATATAAGGTTTATATCTAAAATTATATTGGAAGTCATAAGGAATATTAGGGTTAATATCTTAAATTTATACGTACTGCTGTAATAATTTGATCCTCCCCTCAACAAGCGAAGCGTGTATATATATCTGACAGTGCTGGTGCAAGATATTTTCTGATAGAAATAATAGGAGAACTGAAATAAATTATGTAGAAAAGAGAAGATATGACACCCTTTCATTCAAAAACATCTAGAGCCTTTTATAGGCAATTACATAACTGAATCAACAGAAAAATAGGACCCTCAATGGTCACTAATAGCACTAACCCAATAACTCCAAAAATCAGCACCATTATCTCCTAGAATTCAGGACACATTGGATTCTAATGAACTGACTCAAAAACAGACTCTGACTTGATAAACAAAAAATAA